>JANHAO010003304.1:0-26400 GCA_026873985.1 Saraca asoca
AAATAAAAGATAACAAAAAGTGTTCTTCTCTTATTTGCATCGAACTAATGATGTAACCTGAAATCAAGAACAAAGTTAGTTGTAAATAGTAAGAGTTCTAAAATTTGTTTTTCAATTTCAAAGTTGTTTTTCAACATCAAAATAAACATCAAGTTAGATTATCATTTTAAAATTAACAATCTCTCTAAGGCTAACAATCTCCTTAAAGCTAACATCAATAATAGTGTTTTATAATTTATCCATGTCCTCTAAAATCACTCTCATGCTAAGCAACACAAGCAGGTGATCAAATATGAGAAAGCATGTTCATCGCGGCCATAGAAGCTCTAGCCATATTTCTTGGGGCCAAGACAGGTCGTTCTCTAAGAGATAAACAGGTTGTTAAAAATGATGTTACTGAGAATAAGCTTTGATTGGAAAAGGGCTCCTTAAACATTGAGATGGACGAGCACATGTTTCTGGATGTGTGAGCATGATGTTGGCACACAATGGCCATGTAATGATTGGGTTCAATGACGAGCTCGCATAGCCATGCAGTGACTGGGCTCAATGATGAGCTTGCTCCACCATGCAATGAGACTGGGCTCGATGACAAGCTCGAATAGTCATGCAGTGATTGGGTTTGATGATGAGCTCACATAGCCATGCAATGACTGGATTTGATAATGAACTCACATAGCCATGCAGTAACTAGGTTCGATGACAAGCTCACACAGCCATGCAGTGACTAGGTTCGATGATGAGCTCACTCTACCATACAATGAGATTAGGCTTGATGACAAGCTTGCACCATCTACTAAGTACTAAAAATGATGCTAGTTATCAGTAACAATAGTAGCATCATTTTGAGCCTGGTTCTTAACACGAGCGTGGTGTTAAGCTCACACACAATGGCCATACAATGAGAATAGGCTTGATAACAAGCCCGCACCATCCATTAAGTACTGAAAATGATGTAGGTTATCAGCAACAATAGCAACATCATTCTGAGCTTGGTCCTGAATGTGTAAGCATGATGTTAAGCTTACATAAGTGGCCATACAGTGAGCCTTGATGATGTGCATGTGCTTGCCATTAGCCATGTTGCACTATGGAGCACCAGTCATGTAACACTCCACCATGGCCTCTACATTTGGAGTGCCAAAAGAGAAGACCTTCTTGCCTGGGGAAAATATGATGATGTAGAGTTCAGTGACGCAAAAGGTGTAGAACTCATTGGCTTTCATGAAGAGGCCACTGTGGTGCTTGGAAAATGTCACCTGTAGAATCTTGATGGGCTTGTGTATGCAGCTGAACTTTGTTTCCTTGTTGATGTCATGATTCTCCATAAGTTCAAGGTCCTTGAGTTAGAAAAGGGTGATGGTATGACTTACCTAAAGAGCAACCTGGCCATGTACTATAGGAAGATAGTAGCCTGCACACAGGATGATAAATAAATGACTCATCAAGACAGCCTAATAGGCATTGTGTCCAAATGGTAGATGGAGCTAGACCACTCTCATGTCCACAAATGGAAAGATCTTGCTAATGCTTTCTTTCCTCAAGCATTTTAAGTACAATCTTGATACGGTCCTTGATAGCATAGAGAAGAAGAGCACAGAGACTTTCAAAAATAATGCCTAAGGATAGATAAAAATAGTTGCCTGAGTGCTACCTCCCTTGATTGAGAGAGAGATGGTTGCCACCTTTCTCACTACTCTCCCCTCTCCTTTCTACGACCATATGGTTGGCAATCTTTCCACACATTTATTTTGCTGCCCTTGTGATGATCAGAGAGATGAGAGAGGTCAAATTGCTGATAGCAAGTGCTCTTGTGACTTGCTCATGAATGGTGTATGAAGGTCTTGCATCTTATTCCTATGGATGGAATGTTTGATTAGACTCACACGTTATTGCGGCTACTGAGACTGAGTTATCCAATTAGTTTTGATTTATCTTCTGTAATGGATAAAGGAAATCTATCCTTTCTTTGTAGATTGCTCATCTAATCCATCTTAACCATTGGGTCAGTTCGATATTATTACAAAAGCCAAAAATGAGCTCCAGCAAGCACTCGAGATGATCAAAGAAAAAAAGATGGTTTTAAAGGACCTCAAAGATACTTTTAATGTAGTACTGAGAAAGCTTCAACATTCATATGAACATAAATAACATCATCACAAACATACATGCCTAGCAAGACCTGATTACAAGTAGCAATTGAAGCCTTCCCCAGAGCGAAGCAAGCCATTTTCAACCTAATAAATAAACCAACAAGATTGCTAGCTGAGGCATGAGCTACCTGGGCAGCAAGATTGCTGGTTGACGCATGACCTATCTAGCCACTTAATTCATGCTAGCCAAGGTGTAGCTTTCATGTGACCTACCTGGGTGCTCAAATTCATGCTAGCTGAGGCATAGCTTTCATGAGACCTAGATGGGTACTTACATTTGTGCTAGTTGAGGCATAGCTTTCATGCAACCTACCTGGGCATTCAAACTTGTGCTACCTAAGATGCATTCACATCAATATTTTGAATTATCATCTGTGATCTACTGAGTATTCGGCTTATTAAAACCTTATTCATCAAGGTAGATATTCATATGAACATCCAAGAGATGAAACACAATTCTAAGCAATAACATCATAGTTGCTAGCTTTTACCCGCAAGTTACAGCTTCCAATCCATAAAACGGATTGAGAGTTGGGGGGCTAATGTTGTGGGTATTTTTGGAACCACATTAATAAGCTGATAAAAGCTCAATAGATAGGCCCAGTTGATAAGGGCCCACCTTAATTAGGCAAGAGGTCACTAGCCAGCAAGGATCAAAGCAGCAACCCCTAGCTCTTAGGTCGAGCTCTAGCTCCTAGTACTCAGGTTGAGCTTTAGCACCCAATTCTCAGGTCATGCTCTAGCCCCCAATTCTCAAGTCAAGGTCTAGCTCTTAGCTCTCAAGATAAGGTCTAGCCTACAACTCTCAGCATGTTTTCCCAACCAGTAATTCAGAGAAATCCATTTAATTGCCCATTTAATAGAAATATGTTATTGATAATTATGTACCCAATTAATGACTCATTTCTATTATACATTATAACACCCCAGCCACTATAAAAAGCAGTTCCAATTATTGTAAAAAGATATACAAAGAGAACACAACAAAATACTATAAACTTAGCCAAAAGACTAAGAAATAATATAATCGTGGACATAGGAGTCGATTGATTTTAGCTGAACCACATTAAAAGTCCCTGGTGTTCCTTATTCTTCCTCCTTTACTTCCTTACTATTTCATACACAATCTATAGTTTGGGGATTTTAGGACTTCCTTTTGGATTGACTAGATTTTATCGTTAACACTTTTAAATTATTAGAGTGGAAGTTAGTTGTGTGGAAAGAATCTTTTTAGCAATGACCACCTTTTTAGTAATGGCAAATGGTAAGTACCTTGGCTCATAGAATTTGGCATAGTGGAAGATTATGATTTTTACAAGGATAAAATATAATATTTGGTATCCTATGGTAGAGAATTGCTTTAGTTACATGACCTTGGATGTATGGTATAGTAGAAATAAATGATTCAATCACTAAGTTTCATTGAAACTCATTATATTTTTGTTTAATTTTCCTTTTAGACTCACAAGTAGCTTCCAACGTACTGGCCCACCTTCCTGTTGGACATGGATGCTACTTGATGACTTTGTGGAGATTGAAGACAAGTTACTTGGATACTTACTCTAGCAGTTGGATCACTTACATGAATTGTATATTGTCTATTGTTCTAATCCACTGTGTATAGTGTGCTGCTATTTCTTTTAATGTTATTAGAGTAATAAAATTGTTGTGTAGGTTGTATAAGTCCTATGAAAAGTACATAACACTAAAAAAGTTCAATAAACAGGGGAAACTCTACTGGATTATGTATATAATTGTTTTCAATATATATAAATATATTTAAATGTTAGGATTTTGACCAAAATTCTAATTTTATAAAATAGGAGAATTACATATTTATGTCTTTATCATATTAAAGTTTGAATTCTGATTAGATGAGGACTTTAATCAAGTTAAATATATCCTAATATTTAATATTAGGATCAAGTTAGACTTATCCTTTAGTAAGGATTTTGGCTTATAAATAATTGTGTTATGCAAAGTTTGTTTTAAGGGGTCAAAAAGTTTGTCTAGTAATCCCTTATGGGGGTTACTTGAGATCCCACAATTTGCTCTTATTCTTTTGATGAAATTATTTATATTGAGAGTGAAGAGTATATACACCATTAGTGAGAAGATGTACCACTATTTAGAGGAGACTATAGGGTATTTTGGGTATATCTTGGATATGGACTTGAGAACTATTACATCATTTATACTCTCTTATTTATTTAATGGAATTTGGTTTTTTGTCTTCACCTATGGAGTAGGCTAAAAGCTAAACCATATTAAATATTTATGTCTTGTAATTTTATACTTTTTTTATCTTGAATCATGCCAATGCACACGCTTCTGTATCATCAAAAATTATAAAAAAAAATTCAATATATGTGTATGTGTGCATATAAAGTTCTTGAGCAAATTTGAAACCCATATCTTCTATTTTTGTACTCTTTTACAAGTTTATAAGTTTATGATGATTATGTGCATAAAATGTTGAACAAGAGTGTGCCTTATTGTGTGGCTTGTGGTTTAGTTCTCCCATGCCGATCATGCCTAAGTTGAGCATGATAATATATATCAATCTAGAATGGACTTATTGATAATAATCAAATAATTTAATAATTAATTTAGTATAATTACATTTATAAAGGTAGAAAAATCCAAGATGTAAAATAAATTAATACAACTTAGTAAAATTTGGAAACCTTATACTAGGATAAGGAAACAAATGTTAGTAAAACTACTAGACACTAGGAATTAGGTGATATAAAAGCCAATCACGAATGCTAAAAATCGAGTCATGACAACACTTATAAATATATTGAGTATTTGTGGGCTTAGAATATTATTTGCTACATTATAGTTCTATGTTCAGGATAACATTTGTATAACTTTACCTTGATTTAAGAATATATCTTATTACAATGCAAATATAATAGTATATGTATTATTATAAAATTAACTACAATGTTAGAAGTTAACTCTTGTTGTGGGTATTTTCTGGCACCGTTCAAAATGGGCTGGCAAAGACCCAACAATAGGCAAGTCCTAATGAAAAAGCCCAACTCACCTAGAGGTCAAGGTTGCTAAGCATAGGCATCGAACCGATAGTTGCGAGCTCAAAATGAAGGGCCAGATTGAGGTAGCAGCCCAGCTCGCTAGATATGAGTCCTAGCTCACATGGTCACCTTGTGAGTTCGTACCACCAAATGCAAGCTCAATATTATTAGTCGAAGGTCGGCAACGACTCCACGACAGGAGCTTTAGCTCATAGGACACAACACTTCTTGCAGCTAGAAGCCCGCTAAGGTTAAATCTAAAACGTATCCATTCATAAACAGCTTGCAAAGTCCATCTGCACAGAATAGCTTATAGGGGCCTACCAGCAGAAAGCAGTCAGTAGAAGCTGGCTTGCAAAAGTGAACTTGCCAAATACAATTATTGCTTGATGTAATAGATTTACAACTTATTAAATTATATTTGTAACCTCCTAGTCTCTATAAATAGGAGGACGGAGATCATTGTAAGGCATGCTAGAAAACACATACTAAAACTCTGTTAAACTTTCTCATAGAAATAAAATCATCCATGGACGTAGGGACCAATGCTATCTGGTATTAGCCAAATCACATTAAAAATACCCTTTTGTTCTTCTTGTTTATCCTCTCTATCCTTTCAACTCTTATTAATCCAACCAGATTATAGCTTGGGGATCAAAGACCTCATTAGGTTGACTGAGATTTGGGGTTTATCAAATTTCACCATCAACATTTTGGAGTTAGAAGGAGAGCCCATCTACTTTCTGATTACTTTTCTGCATAACTATAATGGTGAGAGGAAGAACCACCAAAAGTTCAAACACTCTAGTTAACCAACTGGCAGACACTCCTGTTGCTAGTTTCACTATCAATTTACCCCTCGAAACTCACCGCCAACCTATTACTGCCCCCAAAACTAAAAAGGTGCAGACATCTCACCAATCCTAGTAAATGCTTGAGAACACAATAAGGGAGTTGGCTAAGGCAGTTAAAGTGCTAGCACAAGCACAAACTATAGACATGCAAAAGCAGGCTGAGATTGCTACACAACTCTAGCAGTTACGTGAAGAAGCCTAGAAAGAAAGGTCGGCTAGACAAATGCATTGGCACTCTAACTCAGATCGTTCCACCAATTAGCAAATGAAATTAGGAGCTTACCAAACACACAAGGATCATGACATTCAATGACATGGAAGCTCACACTGAGATGAGAGCTCAAATAGGACTAGTCATAGTCACACCTCAGGCCGCTACTTCCGTGACCAAAAAGGAAAAAAGAGCCAACAATCTCCTAGTCAACAACCTAGGGCATAGGATTCAATGATGAAAGAAGTGCTTCAAAAGCTAAAGCAGCTAGAGAAATGCCCCCAAGTTCAAAATGATCAAGCTTGCAATGAGGAGAGCTTGCCATTCTCCGTGGAGATTGAGATGCAACCCCTCCCTCGCAAGCTTAAAATTCCCACGATTCCACTATACAATGGGAATAGTGACCCAAGTGACCATCTGGATGCATTCAATATCCAAATGGGCTTTCAAACAACAATTCCTCTGGTTAAATATCATGTCTTCCCAGCTACATTTGGAGGCATACCACGAGTATGGTTCAGAAGTCTCCCAGCTTGCAGTGTCAATAATTGGGAAAAGTGTCAAAGGAAATTTACCAATTAGTATCGAGCATTGAAAAAGTAACTCACGCCACTCTGCCATCTCACAATGATCTTCTAGCTTAAGCAAGAATCGTTGAATGATTATATAACCAGGCTCAGGCATGTGGCTAATTCTATAGAGAATCCTTCAGAGGAAAATATCTTAATGGCTATCTCAACGAGACTCCGCAAAGATGGAAAGCTGTATAAAAGCCTATACAAGTCCTTGATAAAAGGTCTAGCTAAATTATATGAACAAGCTGCCAAGTAGATTAGATGGGAAAAAGCCTTTGGCCCAGGAAACTCTGATCAGGCCAACAATGACAAAAGAAGGGGTCGTAGCTACAACAACGAGGACAGCCAGAAGGCTGACTCCAGTGTCCAGCTGACAAAGAAGCAAAGCCTCTGCAATCTTAACATCAAGGTCGTGATGAAAGTTATAGCATCTTGTCTGACACCCAAGATAGGATCTTTGCCACCGAGAGGAATAGAGAAGATTTTAGGAAACCTAAGCTCCTGAGGGCCTCCAGCAAGCACAGGGACATGAGCAGATTCTATGCCTATCACAACGAGGTCAGGCATAACACCTTGAAATGTTAGCCACTTAAGGATGCCATCGAAAACCTCATCAAAAGAGATCGCTTGCAAGATTATACAGTGAAGCCACCAAAGCCATGAACTAGGCAACCCCAATAAAATCTTGCTCAAGAGCAGGGACCCTCAATCAGAATGATATTTTAATCTTGTAATTTTATTTAGAAATTAATGGAAGTGCCTCAAAACTTTCTGTCTGATTATCTTTAGCAAAATGTTATTTGGGAAGAAAATTATTTTATATTGACAAAGTCAGGCTTGATATCATCACCAACTTTACAATTAAGGCATCTTAAGCACTAAATTTATCTCCAACAAAAGCTATGAGCTAGTTGAGGAGTGGAGATGCTAAAATAAACTCAATTACCTACCTGAGCAATGAGATTGTTGTGGGACTAAGCAACAAGATTACTATGAAGCTGAGCAATAAGATTGCTATTTCGCTGAGCAACAAGATTACTGCAAAACTGAGCAACAAGATTGCTACTTCACTGAGCAATGGGATTGCTATGAGACTAAGTAACAAGATTACTGACAAGGTCAAAGTCATAATGCCTACTGAGCAATGAGATTACTATTTCAATGAGCAACAAGATTGCTATGGTATGATCTGTAAGGTGCAGTTCACATGCGACCTATTATTTGTAACTCTTATGCGACCTATTGCTCATAGCTCACATACGATGTACTACCTACCAGGTGCAGCTCTCATGCGACCTACTAGGATATTACTCATTACTAACTAAGGCACTCAGACGCCCAGAGTTATCACTGAGAAAAAATATGGCTGATTGGTCATCTAAACATTTTATTTAGCTATGATTTGTAGGAATCTATATTATTATCCAGGATATACAGAACATACAATACAACACTTGAGATTCATGAAGAAAGCTCATTCATTAAAAGGCTCACTCAATGAGATAAATTTACATTAGAAGAGTCAAAATACAACTCAACAAGCCTAAGGCTACTACAATCTAAAAAGCAGGCCAACTTTCAAGAGATGAACTCTAACTGGCTAGAGGATTGATAAGCACCCTAGCTCCTCAATCTTCTTTTTATCGTCCTCCTTAACTAAAGGCTCCTTTCTATCTCATGCTCCTAGCAATTCAAAAAATGCTAAAGAGCATGGCTGGAAAGGCTGAACTCCATAGCATAACCGTGAGGAAATAATCTAACATATGTATAAGATCTCCCAGTATATAGTAGGCCATACATGCCTCATCAAAAATCCAAACCATCAGAAACATGGGGGCTTAGTTAAAGCTTCCATCAAATTATTCCATAAAGAAGCAAAAGGAACCTGTCAAGCCTTATATAGACTAGTCCAAGTTCATTGAAGAATCCAAAAGATATCCACCTATCTTAATTGAATCACTTGGAAGAAAATAAGGTTGATGTGCCAATGGTTATGAAACATGTACAGTAGGAGGTATGGCCTGGAGTAGATGAAATAATAGACTGAGCACTAAAACTTTGACTGCACGGTAATCTACAAACAAAGACTTTGCCAACAAATTACAACCCCCAGTCCGTGAAGTGAATTAAGAGTTGGGGGACTAATGTTGTAGGTATTTTCAAGCACCATTCAAAATAGGCTGGCAAAGACCCAACAATAAGCAAGTCTAAATGAAAAAGCCCAGCTTGCCTAGAGGTCAAGGTCACTAAGCATAGGCACTAAACCAACAACAGCGAGCTCAAAATAAAGGGCCAGACTAAGGCAGCAACCCCAGCTCGCTAAAGATGAGTTCCAACTCACATGGTCACCTCATGAGCTCATACCACCAAATTCTAGCTTGATATTACTGGTCAAAGGTCAGCAATGACTCCAGGATGAGAGCTCTAGCTCATAAGATGCAGCATTTCTCCCAGCTAGAAGCTCACTGAGGTTAAATCCAAAACACATCCATTCACAAATAGCTTGCAAAGTCTATCTACACAAAACAACATACAAGGGCCCCCACAAAAAGCAGTTAGCAGAAGCTAGCTTGCAAAAGCCAACTTTTTAAATACATTTATTGCTTGATGTAATAGATTTACAACTTGTTAAATTACATTTGTAACCTCCCAATCTCTACAAATAGGAGAAGGGAGATCATTCTAAGGCATGTTGGAAAACACATACTGAAACTCTATTAAACTTTCTCCATAGAAATAAAATCATCTGTGGATGTAAGGTCCAGTACTGTCTGATTTTAGTTGAATCACATTAAAAAGACCTTCTTATTCTTACTATTCTTCCTCTCTATCCCTTCAACTCTCATTAATCCAGCCAGATTGTAGCTTGGGAATCAAACAACTCATCAGATTGACTGAGATTTAGGGTTTACCAAATTTCACCGTCAACAACTCTGCTGTCAAAAGTTGTTGTTGACATGCATATTGTTAACTTAAAATTTATAATTTGATGATAATATTACTTTTTAGTTAATGAATGTCTTTGAGAGATAAAATCGATAGAAAATCAAATAAGACTATGAAATTATTTAAAAAAATAATATTTATGTATATTCTTTAACTTAAGACAATTCAACTTTAGTAGAAAAATAGATAAACTTTGATGTGTGTAGATTGACAAATAAAGTTTGGGTACAAGAAGGAGTGATAAGTCACTTAATACGCACACATGTCATGTCATAGGTTTAAATCTAAGACATTGAAGGAAAAACAAAAAAACTCCAAAGACAACAATGAGTGCTTCTGCATTACTAAAGGTGTTGATTTTTTGGGGTGTGTGAGTTTGTTCTAGAAAATTAAAAGAGAAAAACCTATGATGTTGTATTTGGACATATGAATGAGTAAAATTATTTGATCCAAAATGTTAATAATTAAGAATGAAAATTGTATCCCTTAGTTCTAGGATAAGCAAAACACTAAAAGAAAATATCCAGATTTAACTACAAATTCTATCTTTATGCAATTTTATTCTCTTAAAAAATACAATCATGATGTGATTGAATAATGTCTTTTATTATTAAGGTTTTTAGTATGGATGAATAAGAAATTATATTGACTTAATTAAGGATAAGAGTATATTTAATGGGTTGAAAGGTTAGGTACTTGATGAAGAAAATGATAGTATTAGGACTAAATTGTGAATAGAGAAGACAACAGAAAGAGTAGAAGATTGATTAGATGCAAAAGTACTTATGAATTAAGTTAATCATAATATAAGGTTTTAATTTCATATTAAGAAAGTTTTACTCTAACAAGACGCCCTTCATTTATGTAACATCCTAAATTTTCTAAATGAGTTTTGGTAATCAAATGGCTTTTTGGATAAATTTGAAAGGGGTAACCTTGAAAAGTTTGAGAATTAGAAATTATAAATTTTGGATATGAAGAGCTCAAACATAATGAAAAAGGATTTTATGAATGATAGGACTGTTCAGAAGAAGGAAGTTACCCCTCCATTTATGTAAATTATAGTATAAGGTGGTAATTTCATATTAAGAAAGCTCTACTCTAACAAGATGCCCTTTATTTATGTAACATCCTAAATTTTCCAAAATGAGTTTTGGTAATAAAATTGCTTTTCTGAGAAATATAAAAAAGGTAACCTTGGAAAGTTCGAGAACTTGAAATTATAAATTTTGGGATACAAAGAGCTTAGACATAGTGGAAAAGATTTCATAAATGATAGGAATCTTCAAAAAATGAAAGTTCTCAATTTGAATGCTCATGGAGCAAAACTTGTGTTTTTAGAAATTAATATTTAGAAAAAATTTGAAAAGATTGAAACCAGGACTATAGGTGCTTGGCAAGTGTAAACTTATAGCCATTACAAAGGTAACTAATTTAACTAATTTATGTCAAAATTTCACAGCTACTGGCAATCAATGAACATGTCAATTTTAGATTTTAGGTGAAAAAGTTGGCAAAGTCACTAAACAAGAGAAATCATAAAACTTGTTAAGGAAGAAAATCAAAAAAAGTTGAACAATTTTCTTTTCCATTTTTGCCCCTCATGAGGCGGTTGCCCTCTTATTTTTAAGCTCCTTTCTAGCTACTTCACATAACCTTTCGTCTTCTTTCCCAAGTTTATTCCCTCTTTTATAGTAAGTTCTCCTCTCTCTTCAAGTAATCCTTTATCCTTTAATATAAATTTCTTGTATTTTTACAGTTGAGTCCTCTTTCTCTTTCCTATTCAATTTGACATCAAAATCTTGTTGATTTATGAAATTAAAGTTAAGTTATGAATTTTTGGAAATCTATTGTTACTATTCATTTCACTATTTAACCCATTAATCAATTTGATTTTTATGGTGTTTTGAAGCTTGAATCTATTAGATATAGCTTGTTTTTATTAACTAGAATCATAATGTGATTATAGATGATTAGTTGAAGAGGAAAAATCCTTGCAAAATCTAAAAGCTAATAAACTCTTCTTTTATGTTCTTGAAGAATATTGAAGATCTTTGTGAAATTTATTTGATTTGTTTGTTTCCAACTGCTAAGGTGAGTAATTCTTACTTTTCTTGTAAATTATGATGTATTCTTGCTTGTGATCTATTGAATAGTTGATGCAAATGGATAAGATAAGTTTTAGTGATTGTGTAGTCAAATCTGAGGTTGAATGGATCTATTGATGTATTATTTAGTGTATTGTGGAAATAGCTAAGTAATAAGCTTACTCAAACTTTCAAAACAAGCTAAAATAATGATTTTCAGTAAAAGGTTGAATACAAAGTTACTTCCCCTATTTTTTTTCTACTATTTTCACATAAAATCTGCTTATGCGAGTCCAATCATAGCTTTTTGAACTAAACCTGAGATCATGCTCACAAATCCAACACTTTTATTCTTACGGTTCGACTCAAATTTTGAACTAAATTTGTATGATCCAAATCGATATTTCCTACTCTGTTTTTTTTTATTCTAATCATGATTTGGATCATGTTTATATTTGTACTTCTTGAAAGTTTTCAAAATTCGGCAAGGAGACTCGTATTTTTAATTGAATTTCCTTCATTTTACTTGAATTTCTTCAGTGATTTTGATTACACATCCAAAATTTTTTCATTCTTTTTAGTTCAAACTTTTTTCTCTTTAAAAACTAAATTATTTCTTTAGATCTAAAATGGCAAGGATGCAATTAAATTGAATAAAACAGATAAGAAGTCTTGAACAAGTAATTTCAAAGTTAATACTACTTAATCTAGAAATTGTTTATACACAAATGTTATGGAAGTAATGTGGATAGTTTATAAAGATAGTGTGATAAAGATTGTATATTTGAGACAATGATGGAATGATGGTTTATATAAGGATAACAGGAAAATGATCATGATACTTGTTATGATAATGAGACTCATATAATTATGAATGAGGCCTAAGTTTGAATATTCTAAGGACTGAAGTGTGATATATAAAGGTGATGATATATGATATGTATATATGATAAAAAAAAATAATATAAAATATATGTGAATGATAGATGGCATGATAATATGATGAGAAATGATACCAATGAGATACTTGAAAATTCTCAATAAAACATGGGATGGCAATTGATGAATTACTGTGATTGTGGAAATGCAATTACTTTGAGTAATAGTATGGCATAAAGTTTGATAATGTGTATAAGACATTGAAAAATATGCGATGAAGTGATGATATGACTGCTATTGGAATTACAAATACTGTAAGTGATTATATGGTGAAAAGCTCATGCATGACATGGAATGATACACAATATTATGAATGATGATGAAATATATTAATATGAAATTGATGAGATATCCATTATGGGAATGATTGAATATCTGAAAGCTCTTTAAGGCTTGATATGAGAATAATAGGATATGGTGAGAAATAATGAATTGAATCATGGATCTGTGCATTCCAATATAGTAGAGGGGCACAAAGCAGGTGCAAGAAGGAAAAAGTTAGGACGAGTGGATTATGGCTGGATCAAAGTAAAAAGAAGATTTACATTGCTTTTCTTTATTGTGTTGTTAATTGGAATTGTTATGTTGAATACATTGGAATATGATAAAATATAACTTGATTATATGTCATGGTTATTGATAACTTAAAGTTATGTGAATAGCATGATTTATAATTGTTATTCTAAGAAATTTTGAAAGAAGATTTAATGTGGTAAGATAATATGATATAAACTCAAGTGAAGACTGAGTCCTGTGAAATGCTAGAAAGTAATATAGTACATGTAATGATTGATGAGAATGGCTCAAGGCCATAAGAAAATCATGGTTCTTTACAGTGTGACAATTAAAACATATTGTGATATTACTCAAAGGTTGATTTTCTGGGTCTTTATGATGTGTAGGATAATTTTAGTATGAGTTATGCTTTCATAGATATAATGTATAAATGTTTGGTTAAATGTTGTTGACTTCAAAAGTACAACATGGATTTATCTCATTGAGCCCCAAACTCACTTTTCTATGGATCATTTTTTTTTTTTTATAGATTCTCAAGAATTGTTGTTAATCCACCTTTGAAAAGTAAGGATGGACAATAACTTCATGGAAATCATTGTTGATGTAAATATCACCACAATAGAAAGTCCTTTAGGGGTGCATGTATATTATAAGCTTGTTGAGAGCTTATTAAATGAAAGTTTAAATAGGTGTACAACATGGCTAGTGATGCTTCTATCCATTATAAAAAATATGTTTATATGTCAATGTTTCTCTCTTTGTCTATAAGTTTGCCCCGTTAACCATTTGAGTTTAAGTATATAAAAGTGGGAAATAGTAAATCAACTATAAGTAGAAATGAATAATAGAGATGAATTAAAGGCTAGTGATTATCAATCAAGAATTAATATTCACATCGATTATGATCAGGAGTTTGGGTCGTGATGATTTATTTGAGTATGGGATTCACTTAAAGTTTTTTTTTTTATTTACTTTGAAAACTCCTCAAATAAAATCATGTATTTTGATAATTTTTCTTATACTTAAAAGGAAGAAGTTAGCATATGATTAGTTGCTTTTGGAATAAAATTTTTGTCATTTTTTAATTTTCTTATCCATTAATCTAGTTTGTAACATATATGGGAATCCAAGTAGAGAATATTTCTTTATAGGTGAATAAATTTGAAAATAATTAATTTCTAACAAAAATATACTTGAAATTGGGAGGAAAAAATATCTTTATGCATAAAAAATATACATACCATTTGAGAAGCATGGGTACTCCAAAAGTTCAAATGCAAGCATGTATTTTAGAGAGAAAATACATTGATTTTCCTTAGAATTTTTAAAAATTACCCAATTTCTTTTACTAATTTGAAAAATTACATGTTACCCAAGTAACAAAATTCCATTTGGAATTTTCCTTATTGATTCATGATATTATTGTTTTAGAAAAAAAAATATAAGGGAGATTCTATGGTGTTGCACTACAATTTGCTACATCATGCAACACAAACACAAACAAACAAATATTGAACCCATACCCTAAGTGTTCAAAGTGTGGTTTAAAAATTTAGTAAACTAAAAGCATATTATGTCATGATCAAAATCTTGGGTCCTATCTAACACTTAATCTATTGAACATTCTATGGACCCAGGCAAGTCTAATTGGTACCTCAAATCCAAATCCTATCACTAAACCTATTCAAAAAGTAGATAAAGAAAATATTTAGAATTTTTATTAAAGTTTTAACAAACTCTCTCATGTTCATCAGACACTAAGCAGGGGCAACCATAAACAAAAACATGTAGAAACCATATGTATAAAATTTTATTTCTTTTAACAAACAAGTATATATTACAAAACAAGTTATGCTCCCTGAACCTCTATACCAGAACATTTTAGGTCTTGTATCCACAAGTTCTTCAACATATATGAACCTTATTGTATCTGAAAACTAACTAAAAATATCAGTAATATCATGAGGTGGAAGCCTAGTGAGTAGGGACCTCATCCTTAGGCAATAATTGCAAAAAATCACATAACATAACATGAAAAGCAGACCATATACTTTAAAGAAAGATGAACTAGGAAGAAAATAATATATATAATCTAGAAATAAGCTCAAGTACTCAAAAATAGTAATGAAATACTTGTGCTTTGGTAACAAAAGAGTTTATAGTAAACCCAAGAAATCATTTCATAGTTTATTCACACCTTTTTTCAACAAAATTTTTATTTCGAGTCATAAAACCATCTTGTAGAAACCAAGACTTTATCAAAATCTCATTTTAAAATCACAAATGCTCTAATTCTTGTTTCAATTTATAAAACCATCTTGTAAAAACCAAGACTTTATCAAAATTTCATTTTTAAATCACAAAAAATCTAGAAAGGTGTCAAAAGGCTCTAATAGGGTAAGGTCTGATGGAATCAAGGGTAAGCCCCCCTCTACAGGTCCCATTCTAATCCAATGACCTAATGATATCTTCGGGTCTAACTTCTCTCAGGATCTAGGTCTAATGCTATGGTTATAAACTCGTGAATTGACTTTCAATAGACAAAAACATTCCTTCTTAACCCTTCACAACTCCTGGGTATACATATCTCCTTGGTGCACCTAGTCTTCTAATCCTAATAAAGGTTGTGGGGCTTTATCTTAAACATTTTATTTTTAAAACAATGGTTTCATAAACATATCCATAAATCCTTTCTCAAATCATATTATTTCATGTAGGAAAATATTAAATCAAAGCTCACATCTTAGCTATATCTAAAACCATAGCTACCTCATAGCTAGTCATCATATAATCATCAAAGCTATCCTTTTAGTCATAACTAGTCATCATATAATCATGAAAGGTACCTCTTGAGTATACATATCTCTTTGGTGCACCTAGTCCTCTAATCCTAATAAAGGTTACGGGGTTCTATCTCTAACTTTTCATTTTTAAAACAATGGTTTCATAAACACATCCATAATTCCTTTCTCAAATTATACTATTTCCTATAGGAAAATATTAAATCAAAGCTCACATCTCAATTGTATTTAAAACCACAACTATCTCGAAGATAGTCATCATATAATCATCAAAGCTAACCTTTTAGTTATTATCAGTCATCATATAATTATCAAAGTTATCTTTTTAGTCATAACCAAAATCATAAATGATCTTATTTTCCAATAAAACTTCTTTTCAAAAGGGTTTAAGCAAATCAAGGGTTTATAACATACACACGCGCGCGCATAAAGACATAAATAACATACTATCTAAAATCATATAAATTCGAATAAAATGCATTGCCCTTCTCTATAATTGATCGAAATTAAGCAGGCCTCCCCTATATTTTCAAATCCTATGCATTAATCCACTTAATAAAGAAATGGTAAAAATATTTCACTTTGATGCCCTGGTACTCTTCTTTTTAATTTGTAAATGAAAAATAAATATAAAGTCTCAATATTTCTCCTTATTAAAACTAAAAGCCCTTTCATTTTCACCCTAAATCAATACAGGAGATGAGAGCTTCACAATGTTGTAACTATAGCCGAAGGGTTAGGGCAACAATGGCAGTTACAGTTACAGCTCGTGATGAAACTCCACAAGCTCCAGTCTACCATGAATTCATTGTCTATTGATCTCCCAACTCACATTCACCCACTCAACAGAGCAACACCTACCAATGCCGATAAATCAAGAAAGAAGGGATACAAAGGCAGTCGGGTTAGTGGCATTAAGAATGAGAAGAAAGGGAAAATGATGGAGAAGCCAAAGAGTTCCAAAAAGCTCTACTTTGATTTATAATGGGTATTTTTGAAAAGGAATTTTAAAAATGAAGAAATTTTGGAGTTATAATGTGGATCAAAAATGAAAATTTTTTTTATTTCTTTTTTGTTTTGACGTTATTTCCTGATTCCTTTCATTAGTTTATGATTTTCTATGATATGCTCTTAACATTGGATATTTTGGCTTTATCAATTGAAAGTGAATTTTTTTATTTCTTTCTTTATTTTAACTTTAATCATAAATTTAATTTAGTTTATGATGTTCTATGATATGTTATTAACATTGGATATTTTGGCTTTATCAATTGAAAGTGCATTGCTTTAATTTTTTATGGTCCTAATTTTCCTTCTCCATTGAGATATTCCTAGAAAATTTTAATATTTTTGCTAAACTGAAATTTTCTTAAAATTTCTAGAATAGAAATAGATGGCATTTTCATTCTCTTGTTCTTTTCAACTTTCTTTATTTCTCTCTCCTTTTTTAATTTTATTCAACTCCTTATTAAAAAAAGCATATAAACACATACGAAGATTGTAATGAGGAGTGAAATTTTGGTAGGTCTCTGAGGACTTTCTATGAGCAATGTAATTTTCAAAAAAATTTGCAAGAAATTCAAATGTAGTATGAAAGGGCATTTCTAGAATTATATGATCAAATAAAGTGAAATTCCATTGACATAATAGAAATTAGATGTGTCATTGCAAACTGGAGTTAAGTGCAGCGCCTATTTTGGTTTCAAGGAAGGGTAATGTAGATTTTAAAATTAGAGGGAAAGTCTATGTAATTTCAATCAACTACAAGGGAAGGAAATGAATTTTACTTTATAAATTTGTTTCTTTCTATTTCTTATCTAAATATAAATTTTGAAAATATCATACTAAACCAAACATTATTCCTTAGTTATTCCTAACAATTAAATTTTGAATAATAAAAATACTAGTAAAAAAACTAAATAAAATTTCATTTATTATATTTAGAATCATACTAAAAAAATATCTTTTATTTATTTTTATCATGCCCATTGATGAACAAGATTGTCACAAAAAAGTGAGTTCAATACTCACTTTAAACCCTAAAAGTTATTAGAGTGTAAAATCTCTTACCAACCAATCAATAACCATTCCTCCAACCTAAGCCTACAACAACTTCTCATGAGCCTATCCAACCTTTTTAAGTCATGAAATTTATTATCAGACAACGTACAATTATCATAACATAAAAAATATGATTTAAATATATCCAACAATATGCAACTTCTCCCAACTCATCAATTAAACAAAAATCTTAAGTTTAGAAGTTTACAAACTTTTATTCTTACCTTGTGAAGCTTGAATCCCTCACTAATCTTGCAAGAATATCACTTCTTCTTTTCTTTCTTTTCTTTCTTATCTTCTCGAGTCTCCTTCTAATGCTTAAAACTCATATATCTAATGATACCACATCCAAATCCACTCGAAAACCTATAGAAATTTGCATCAAAACCATAAAAATACCTTCGCCCCAAACCAGAAAAAAAAAATCTCTTCAGTAGAAAAAGGAAACAAAACCCCTTCATTTAACATGTAACTTGTAGTTAAATTGACATAATAATAAAAACAATATTAAAACACTAGAAACTTGCCAAAAACAAATAGCATACTAGAATTCTTAAGAAAATGATATATGTTGTGAGTAAAAAATCCTACTAAAAATATATTACATAAATAAATTCATAAAAGAAAACAATGATGCATCAACTACTTTCACCCAACTGTGGTTCTAATTCTTCCTACCTATATTCATGCTTCAATTCAATTTCCTAATAACCTATATTTTTTCCTTTCGCTATCCTCTATTCATCTAGTTCAATTGGATTTCTATGGCTTGGATTACTCATTTTTTACTCAATTGATTTCAATTTCATATCACTTTAATTTCCTACATTTTAACCCAACTTTCTAATAGCCCTTATGCTTTCCAAGCCTTTAAGTTTCTTTGTTTTGTTTGATCCTGCACTTCACTAGTTACCTTCTCAATCTTACTACCTGGTTGCTAACTACATGTATTGGTTACCTCCACTGTTATTTCATCTCAAACCTATTACTTAATCTAACCTATGTCCAACATATAGTCTTGTACTCATTTCTCCACCTAACCAAATTTTGTCTACTAAACTCACATCTTTAACTCCCTGACTAACGAATTCTACCTATGTGTCTCCTCATCCTTAAGTTTACAACCATTTCTTTACAAATCTCAATCTTAATTACACTTAAACCATATAATGTCTCATGCAATCTAGTCCTAGGCCTTATTAGATTCATCCTATGTATTCTATCATGGAATGACCTATACCTAACTCCAAGAGGGTGATAAATGCACTCACATCATGCCCTAAGTGTGCTTAGGACATCTTGAAGCTCCGTTCTCATTTGAGGATCAATCATTGGTCTTCATGCTTATGGTCATCTTCTTGTGGTCCAGTAATTACTAGAAATATTTAAATATATCAACAGGTGACCTACAATTTGTTGAAGCTTAAAACATTTATTTAATAACAACCAAAGATCTTAAAATGACTAAAAACATCAATAGAAGATAAATCTTGTAAGAAAGTCTTAGATCCCTTAGTTCTTTACTCACTAATACCTTTCAACCCTCCAAATTTCATTGATCTACCATTCAACTCTTTTTCCTTAGACTTTTTCTCTCAACTCTTCAATTCCTCTCTGTATTTTCTACTCTTATTTTCATCAACATGTCTTCCCTTTCACCATAGACCAAGAGATGCTAACAACCACTCTTTCTTCTCCCCTCCTTTCTCTCTTTCTTTCTCCTTCCCAAGCCTTCTGTTGAGTTTTAATTCTACAAGATCTACTTCTAATTTGATCGATCAAAAACCATGAAATGAAGATAAAATTTTATTAAACTTGACTAGCAAACTATCCTAAGCTTCCTTTATCTGTTCCAAATATTACTTGATCCAAAAACATCTTTTTCTTATTAGGACAAATTACATTCACTTCTCTTAAGGTTTAGCATAATTTCACATAATTTCCCTCTATTTTTCAAAATATACACTAGCTGTCTCAATAGATGCTTAACACTATTTATATCATTTATAAATTTCCTATTTTACCCTAATGAGCCTAAGAGGAGATTAAAAATAAAAATTTTAAATATATTTGATTTTGCAAAAAGTAAATGTTAAATCCCTAAAACCATCTTTCATATTCACCTTTAATCTCCTTTTCCAAAAACCTTTTGACTTATTTTCATTTTGTTTCCAGATTATTTGCTCTTCTTCTCCTTTAACGGGAACTCAGCATCATTGATTGACTTACTCTCACAAAGTTAAATTATTTCTTGTATTTTCATTTTTTTCCCTTTGCTTTCATTTCCATTTTTCTTCATTTTTTTCTTCTATTTTTGCCTTTTTTTTTTCTTTGAATATTTCCATATATGGGCTGTCTTCCATTTTTCATTCCATTTTTCTTTGTTTCTACTTCCATTTTTGCCTTTATTTTTTTTCTTTGAACATTCTCTGTTTTAAAGATTTTTCACAATATTTGAAATCTCCACTACAGCCCTTCCTCCACATATTTCGAAGCAAATCCTCCGCTCCCTGCACTTCCATTAACACTGGAGAAAGCCAAGAGAGTTCAAAAACTTTGACATTTCTTTAATCTTTCTTCAGTGCCATAGCCCAAGTTTTCTTTGTCTCAGCCCTAGCTTCTTTTTCTTCAGCTTTACGTGTGCTTAGTTTTTGGCCTTTTATATTAGACTAAGAAAGGGCATAAACGTCTAATTATTTTAGGCAATTGTTGTTGGACAGCTTAGATTATAGAATTGGATAAAAAATAAACAATAAAGAAGGCAAGCATATATTTTGAAAATATAAGAGTGTCATAAATAATTATGCCAAACTTCATGAGAGGTGAGTGTCATTTACCGTTCTTAATATTACATTGGCTTCAACTCCTAGTCCTACTGGTAAAACTGTGAATCCCCCTTTCGTGTCTTACATGTTGCTGAAATATGACAACATATAAAGTACCCTTGCTTGCATCTAAGGTAGCCCGAAAATCTGACATACTGAAACTGTAGACTATGACAAACTCATGCCTTTTCGGTAGGAAGCCGTGCGTGGAATCATATACCAGAAAAACTATTCCCAAGTTCAAGTAATTTTGCAACATATACAACATTTTTCGGTGCAGAAATTTTGTAGATTTTGGGTACAGAAATATAGTTCTCCATTTAAAAGCCGTGAACTTACCAAGCTAACACTCTGTATAGCACGATCTGTTACTCTTGGTTGACATACTTTTGAAGGGTTGAGTGGCCTTTTTTTGTTGCATCATTTGGCATGGTTATCCTTGGATAAAATCATACATAAAATAGTTTCCTAGGACCATAGACTTGATTATTACCTGTTAATAATCATCAAAAAGATTTTAATGCTAACTTTTTTCCTACCCAAAAGAAGCTTTCATTTTCTATTATTTACATAATGGACTAATATTTATAGTCTATACAGGTCAACAACATTAACCTACTAAAATTACATGAATAGTCCTGTCTAGTGTACATTCTTTGATTATTTACACAATCGTAATTACATCATTCAGATGCAAATCATCAACTTTGAGCATGTTAGCAAAGATGGACGCATCGAAAAAATGCCGCAAATTAGGAAAGCAAAGCAAGTGGTTGTCATATCTCGCCAAGCATTCAGGTGATCACTAGACTCGCCAGTCAAACCATTCAGGAGTTAGTGGCGGCAGATATGTAATCAACAGAAGCCGCCTACAATCGATCCTACTTTATAATCTTCTTGGCCTTACTGGAGAAGTTTCTAACTGTTACATTGTCTGAGAATGTCAATGAAAGTTCTTCCTCAACAGTCTCTCTCTTGTCATACCAACCAGAAGACCTATTCTCATGCTTTAGGTTGCCTCCAGTATACTCAACACACGAGTTAGGGTCTTCCTGTATGTCACGATACAAGTGTCGCAGTATAAAAAGAGCAGTATCATGATCCCTCCAATAGTTTCTGTGACCAGAACAAGATTTATCATTAGAGTTACTAAGTAAAATCTCTTGAACAAAAGAAACAAACAAGTAAATTGATTTTGTTCTGTACAACAAACAATACAAACCTGTGTAATCAGGAGTGACAGACACATGGCCAAAAAAAAAAAACGGTGTCAGATACTAGGATCATTTAATAAGGAGGGTGTACTATATAACGGCATCTAAATTCACCAATTTGGTGGGTAAGCGATTGCTGTACTTTCCACCAGAATTTCATTCAGCCTTTCAAAATGTAAATAGAAGCAAATGCGGTCTTCCTCAGAGCAGTTGGGAAGATCAAGATTGGGGCCAATGCTAATCACCGATTCACAGTAGTTCCTAAAGTTCATCCCCGAGTTGTCAGGCAATAAAGCATTTCTGTGGCCTGTGCTAAACATAACTGCTACTACTCTTCAAGCTTTGAAAATACATCAAACTGCTAGGAGATAAAGCTCTATGTGGCCTGTGCACCTGAATCATTTGTGTTAAACCTACAATGTACTACAGTGTAAACACCAGCTTCAACCTTTTAAGGTAGCCTTGAACTTCTAAACAATGTTCCTTCAACTTTTTCTAAATCTCTACTTTCTCATAACTCTTCAAATTTGCAGCTCTGAAAATAATTACTACCCACAGCAAGAAAAGGCTACTATATTTGTCCCACATCATTTCCCGGAAGTTGAGAGACAAATCCTAGCCAAGTCAGTTCATGACATAGCCCTAAAGTGACACATATTTTAAAAATACTAAATAACAAATAAGAATGAAATACTGAACAGTAGACAAAGTCAATTCCAATTTATAAAATTAAGGAGGTAATGCCATGCACCTCCTGTGCTTGTCTAGAAAAGTTTCATTATTTTGCCATGCCCAAAGCTACAGTAAAGTACTTTTTCCCCTTTCACGCATAGAGAGATCCCTATTTTCCTTCCCCTCCCCAGGTCACTGACCTCTGGTGTAATAAAAGAAAAAGTATATTCAAACAAGAGTATCCAGTACACGTCTTTTTCCAAGAAATATATTCGTTTTCCTTGGATTTCAGCATCTATGAGCAAAGGGCACTTGCTCTTGTGACAATCCATCAGGTGCTACCCATGCTTATGTTCTCAGATTTAAAGTGGTCTGTAGTTCAGCAGAGGCTGACAAATGATTTTAGGGGATCACAATCAGATTAGCATTATGTTACGTTTGATTGAATGAAATGTAATGAAATGAAAATGAGAATGGAACGTAATGGTCATTCCATAATTATGTTTCGTATGGATAGAAATGGAGTGGGCATTCCATTTCATTTTTATATTTGGTACAATAAAATATTGCAAGAATAGAATAGAAAAAAGCAATCAATTACAATAATATCCTTATAACAAACAGTAATAAAATATCAATCCAAAAATAGTAAAAAAAACACGTGAGGCTTCAAAAGTCTCTTAACATCTGTTGATAGTATAACACTGGTTTGTTCTTCAAGTATGCTAACCTTTTTTCATAATTTTGACTTTCCTATAAATAATATAAAAATATCTTATTTTAAATTCTATGATTAAAAATATAATTATCAAAATATTTTTATAGTAAAAGTATTGAAAACATGACATATTTTTTTATTTATTAATATAAGATAATTTTGGAGTATATGAAAAATATAAGGGATAAGGGTATAAAAAGGCAAATTCATAAACAATGGAATGGTGCATTCCATTGCTTTTATGATGGAGTGGTTCCATTGCTTTTATGATGGAATGGAGATTCCATCATCTGATAGAATAGCCATTCCCTGGGAAATGAACACTCTCATTCTATAGTAACTACCAAACAAACTTTTTACCCATTCCCATCCCAATTCCATCCAACCAAACGCAACATTAGAGAATTGTTACCCTTCTAATAGATGTACCTGTCAGGCTGACAAGAAATATTTCATCCCAATTTAATGCATAAAGCTATAAATTCCTTTTATCTAGAGAGATCAGAGATGGTTTATAAGAAAAAGAAAAAAAAAATTGGGGGGAGCGGGGTACATAGGAGTCTCTTGTGTTATACTTACTTATTGTTGATTAGGTGTCTGGCAACATTAAACATCACCCATATATCTAAATCAACTCTTTTTAAGTTTTTTCCTTTATAACACAAAAATCCAACACTCCAAGCCATTGCTCATTTCAGAACTTCAAAATATCCAATTTTTAAATGCTACAGCTCAACAGAACTATTTTAATATATAGCCAGCAGGCAGATCAAACAGACAAACCTAGTTGTAGACATGAAAATAGCTGATAGAGAAGCATTTTTTTTATTTTATATTGCACAAAATTGTGGACGAAACCTAATTGATGTGGCCAAGACATTGTGATGTCAATTTTATGATGGACACTGGCACATTCTAAAAATGCCTATCAGTTATCAATATATATATATATGTATATATATGCAATTCTGGAAGCACATTGACAATATATAATTAGAACAAAATTTCCATCAATGCTGTACAGTTATGGAATATTACACTTCAATAGCTGCAAAGCATGGTAAGTATGCATAGTTTGACATTTGTTCAAAGCAAAATTAACATCTTTGCATAGAAGTACAAGGCCCGTGCATATAATTCCACTGTAAGAAAAGCCCAAAGGAAGAAGCACTAACCCAAACAAATGAAGAACATAAAATATGCCAAACAAAATTCATAGTCTAGTACGAAGAATATATTAAATCAAGAACTTACGTATGTGATCCAATTGCCTGCAGATATGGATGTTCAAAAGTCTTATCCTGCACAATGACAAAAAAGTCATTAAGAAAAAAATCAATCAAATTATTGTGATATTTATATAAATAGGTGAAACAAGTGACTGGAAATCAATTTCTGATGTTCAAAATATTATCCTGGTTTAAAATCTACAAGAGCGTTTATGGAATTAAATATGCTGACTGAATCTGTTATTGCAGTGTATTGCTCTTAATTCAAAATGTCTTATTGTACAAAAAAGACAACATGATCTTAGAATTAAGTACCATAATGTCAGCTTCATTTTTCAAATCGAATTTATCCTTGGACATGATCAAATTATATAACGACTACCAAAATACCACAAATTTATTGTTCATAATCTAATTGATAGCTATGGTCCTAAGTCATAATGAAGGATCAAGATAAATAGCAAAGTAGAGAAACTACAAACTTGAAGCATGTAATCAATCCGTCCTCCTTTGCCTCCTGTTAACCTCTCCATCATAAGAAATCCATAGGATGTCTCTTCATCCTCTTCAGAATTCTCTCCTGCAATAAATGGACGAAATGTTAGAAAATAGAATGGAACATACAAGAGAACAATTACTTCATTTGCATTGCAAGAAAAATTATGAAAAAGAAAGCATTCATCTAGAGGAAAAAAATTTGGGTCAAGGTTAATGAAGTAACAAACAAAACCAAATGATTATTTCTTGCTATTATATTTGTTTTCAAATATAACCATAGACATGGATATATTTGCAGGTAAACATGAGCATGACCAAAGCGATGGTTACATTTACACGTGTATGTATTTCAGTAAAATTCTATGCATGTTAAGTGTGGTGTAGATAAGACTGATAAAATAAATGTACGGTAATCAAGATAAGATCTGGAATGGATGTTTCAGAAATAGTTAGCTCCAATTGATGAAAGGATGATAGAGGCACACTTGAGGTGATTTGGGCATGTAAGACCTATGCATGCTCGAGTAAGGAAGCTGGGTTTGTTGAAGTCCCTTTAAAAGAGGTAGAGGAAGACCCAAGAAAACTTAGGGAGAAATCATAAAAAGCAATCCCAGCTTAAACGGTTTTGCGGAAGATGTGATTTTTGATAGAGCACAATGGCATCATTTGATCCATGTAGTTTACCCCACCTAATGGGATAAGGCTTCTTCTTGTTGCTGTGCTTGTGGTTGTTTGTTGTATAGAGAAAAATAAGCAGCCAAAACATAATGATAAAATGATGCCTTTCATTCATATTATACAAATGCGTCGTCTAAGATTTCTGTTTCAAAATATGAAATTTAGCAAACTTTGGTCCTCCTTCCACAAACTAATGAACTACAAATGTAATTATAAATTTTTAGAATATGTCATTGTATAGAGCTAAAATAATTAGAAGAAAAGATTTTTGTTTGAGGAAATGAAAGAAAAAAGTGTGCTTTTCTATACCCAGTGTCTTTGCAATTCCATAAAATAATTAAAAGAAAGAATGCTACTCCAAAGAAACCATGATCTGAAACCC
>JANHAO010003305.1:0-26385 GCA_026873985.1 Saraca asoca
CTGTAAAGTCTAAAGTTGCGGCTGGAAGTTGATAACTGTATCTCCAGCTTCATGCAATGCAACCGTATGCCCACTTATCTTACAGTGCGGTCATCAATTAATCCAAGAAATATAGAGACATGAGTTGGAAGTAATAGGATTGCACCCTTGATATGCATAAGCTTGCTGGTGAAGAAAATTCTTCATAGATGTCATAATCGGACGATCGCTCTTTGATAGAGAACTAGATGAAATCGGCCGCAACTGAGGTTGATCATAGAAAAATAAAATGTTCCAACTGAGAGCGTTTGGGATGAGATTTTGGCGATGCTGAACAAGCACTGCGTCCGAAACCTCGAGCGGCACTGAAGCGTAGATGAGCTGGCCGAACTCTGATCTGGCAAGTTGCTTTATACTGCCAGGTGAAATTGGATTCTGTATTTGGTGGAGCATTCTTCCTCTGTTCTCCTCCAGCGAATCTCTGCAAATTATGGGATGCCCTCGACGAAAGCAAGATCACCCACATTGGTGGTTGGGAAAGACACAGGTAACGTCAATCATAAATCTTGATCTTCAAGATGTATAACATAAGAATAAAAGTAACTGAAGTCAAAGCACTTCAATCTTCAAATTAGTAACTTTATGAGAAAAGGTAAAAGATAAAAGAGAGAATGAGGATGAAAATTCCATAAAAAACTACATATCTTGGAGAAATAGTGCATAAACTAGTGCCTCGGAATTAATTCTTAGTCTAGTCCAAGGGCCATGATTGACAAGTAATTTATTTTGGGTTGTTAATTACTGTGTAGAAAAATCTATGTTGAATAACAACAGTCCTTAGTATGTTAACGCTAGAGTTCACTTAAATGAGATGGGTGGTTCACATTGCTTGCTTAGGCTGCATTTACTTTTGTCGCTTTTATTTTCATTTTCATTAAAAATAGAAAAATCGGCCTTAAAAGAATGAGACAAGCACGAGCCTGACAGAGACTAAGTTATACAGCTCGTTGAAGACACCCAGCGAGAACTATCTCGTTCATTGCTAGAAGATGACACAACGAGGTCATCATAAGACCGACTCGTTAAGCAGTCGACCATCCTGTTCGAGTTTGTTATGCTAACAGCTACAGCACCAAGCTCGCTAAGTGGTCTATCACATTGCCCTCGAGCTGAGGAACCTAGCTCATGAGGACGACCATCTCGCTAGACAAAGTGAAACCACGAGACAGACACATACGAATGCTATTCTACAACCGATAAGAGGGGCCCATCCGACAGAAAGAAGCCTGCAACAGCCAAATTTCTGGAGTTTATTTATCTTTGACATTTATTTCTTGATGTAATACAACTATAGCTAGTAATTAATATATGTAACTCTTCCTTCCTCTATAAATAAGGATACACTGTTAGAAGAGAGGGGGAGGCCGAAAAAACTTATAAGCAGAAACTCTATAAAAATCTCCTTTCATATATTAACAAAAGCTCCGCCATGAGCGTAGGGTCTGGTATTGCTCGGATTTAGCCAAACCACATTAAAAGACTGTGCACGTCTCCACCTTTCTTCCTCTTCAACATCTCCACCATCCTCCAGTTTGCACGTGCCTCACACCAGAAAATAGCTTGGGGTTCAAGAATCACACCCGTTGGCAGGAATTTAGCAGAATCAAATTCCACCGTCAATATTTTGGCACTAGAAGGAGGGCCCTGTCTGTTTTCTACATCTATTTCCCTGGAACATCCATTCCCACAATAACAATGGCAAGAAGAAAAACCACTCAGCACTCGACTACTCCGGTCTTTCAACCAGCAGACTCTCCCATCATGGGGGCTCACCAGGATTCTACTGACATGCCTAGAACTAAAGAGGCACAAACACCTAGCCAGCCTCAATCGGCACTCGAAAATACAGTAAGAGAGTTAGTTGAACTTGTTAAAGCATTGGCACAGGCTCAAGCCCAAAGTGCACAAAGATAAGAGGAGATCATGGCGTAACTCCAGTAGCTCCGTAGAGAAGTTCAGAAGGAAACCCATGAAGATTGTGATAGTCAGCGACTAGGGGGCTTGCAACGAGTGGAAAGCTCCACCCCTCAGTCTGAAATGCAAAACTTGACAATGGAGGAAGTCCTCCAAAGGCTTAAAAGGCTTGAAGAATGCTCACAGCCTCATAGTAATCAACCTCACTACAGGGAAAGCTCACCATTTTCTGTGAAGATTGAGATGCAGGCTCTCCCATAGAAACTCAAAGTGCCCACAATCTTGCTATATGACAGGAACAACGACCTGAGTGACCACCTTGATGCGTTTAATATCTAGATGAATCTTCAAACAATGGACCTTTTGATAAAATGTTGTGTCTTTTCAGCCACATTAGGAGGAATATCTTGGGCATGGTTCAGACACCTCCCAGCTCGCAGCATCAGTAGCTGGGAAGAATGCTAAGGGAAATTCATTGATCAATATCGAGCACTGAAAAGGTAGCTCGCACCTCCTTGCCATCTCGCAATGATCTTTCAGCGTAAGAATGAATCACTGAAAGACTATATAACTAGATTTAGGCACGAAGCCAACTCTGTAGAAAACCCTTTGGGGGAAAGCATCTTAACAACCATCTTGGTAGGACTTCGCAAAGATAGAAAGCTATACAAAAACCTCTACAAGTCCCCAGCTCGAGATCTTGTTGAATTCTACGAGCGAGTTGTCAAACAAATAAGATGGGAAGAAACCTTTAGAATAGAGGAACATAAGCAAAAAGTGGACGATAGTGGTCCCATTGCAAGCAAAAAGAGGAATGAAGAGAGTTGTAGTTACAACCCCACTTCTTTGCTTACAAAGAAGGCAAAGCCCCAGTGACCTAGAGGTCGCTTCAAAAGCTACAACATCCTGTCAAACACGCAGGATAAAATTTTTGCCACGGAAAGGGACAATGAAGACTTTGGAAGGCCTAGACGAATGAGGGCGTTCACCAAGTCTAGAGATCTAAGCAAATTTTGTGCTTATTACAATGAGGTTGGACACACCACCTCAAAATGTTGGGCTCTAAAAGAAGCCATTGAAGACCTCATCAGAAGAGGCTAATTACAGAATTATGTCATTAGACCGTTAGAGCAATGAGCTCAACAAGCTCAGCGAATTGCTAACCGAGAGCCGGAGCCCTCCATCAAAACCATATTCTAATCCTGTAACATTTTCTTAAGATCAATAACATTCCTGAAGATGTATGAATCATTCTATGTTGAATCAATGTAATTCGTAGCCGATTGGCTAGAAAGTACTAGCCAGACAATAAGTTTTCATTCTGCCATTACAAGGATACATCTAGGGGTGAGACGACGCAAGGCCTACCCCATTGATACATCCAAAGAAAATCATTTCCCACGAGCTGGGACTAGGAGCACAAATCTCTCGACCACACCATTGAGCAACAAGATTGCTGCAAGACTGAGCAATGAGATTGCTTCCTCACTGAGCAATGAGATTGCTGTGAAGACTGAGCAACAAGCTTGCTGTGGTATAGACATGCGACCCCACTTAGCGATGAGCTATCATCTTGCTACTGAAAAACTTGTCCGAGGGTGAGATGACCTAGAGCCTACTTCATGTCCGAGGGTGAGACAACCTTTAAGCCTACCTCGCGTCTGAGGGTGAGACGGCCCAGAGCCTACTTCGTGACAACACAAACAAAAATAAAACTAAACTGAAGGTGAGACGACCCCAGAGCCTGCCTCGCATCTGAGGGTGAGACAGTCAAAGAGCCTACCTCAATGGCACACTTAACTTAAATAGTGGGCAACAGACCCACCGCATCATAAGGACACTAAAATAAACTCATTGCAGTTTTCATGCAACCGAGTATCCACAGCTAACATGTAGACAAAAAAGTCATAGCTCATATGCGAGCTCTCATCAAGCGCAGCTCACATGTGACCTGACTTTTACTCATCATGAATTGGGAATCAAGACAACAAAGTGTAGCAGAAAGCTAAAAACATGGCCAATTGGTCACAAAGTATTTCATTAATCATCGTACATGTACAAGCAAGTGGTGCTCAAGGCATTTGACATAACTTTTAGAAGCTACACAAAAAAGCTTATGCATTAAAAAGCAATGAGGCAAGATTACATCAGAAGAAGAAGAAATACAGAAACAAAGGCAAAAAGCTAAAAGCCTAATACTACCATTTTGGCAAGAAAGTGAAAAGCCAGCTATACAAAGAGGCAAACTCCCACCAACAAGAAGTCTAGCAACTCCACTCATGCAGTCTTCCCATACCTAGCCAGCGATTCCTCCTGGACTAGACCCTATGCAATTCAAAAAGGCATTAAGAGCCTAGCCAGCGATGCTAGATTCTATGGAAGGAGTTGGGAAAGATAATCCAAGATCAACACAAGACTCCCCAGGAGCCCACAAGATGGATCTTGCGGCGAAGTCACATGCAATAGGCTATCCATGCCTCGAAGTGCTTTGTAACAGGCCATCCATGTCTCAGCAAGCTTCACTGGAAGCCAAGATAGCAAAAATGCAGGGGGCTCGACAGACTCCTCCATTGAACTCCTCTAAGAAAAAGGAAGAAGGCCCTTAGGGTATAAAAGGAATAGCTCAGTCCATCGAAAAATGTAGATGACATCTGGATAATCTCAATCTGATGGCTCAAAGCCAACGGTAGTGCCACTCCAACAGCCGAAAACTACGAACAAAAGAAAGCATGGCCTAAACTAGAATGAAAAGATAGAAAAGAAACCTAAAATGACAAATTAGGCAGGCAAGGACTTTGATCGTAGGCAAAGCCTTGGAAAAATTACAACTCCCAATTTGCAAAGTGAACTAAGAGTTAGCGAGCTTATGTTATAGGTGAAAATCAGCCTTAAAAGAATGAGACAAGCACAATCCCGGCAAAGACTAATTTATCCAGCTCGCTAAAGAAACCCAACGAGAACCACTTCACTCATTGCTAGAAGGCGACATAACGAGGTCATCATAAGGCCGGCTCGCTAAGTAGTCGACTATCCTATTCGAGCTCGCTATGCTAACAGTGACAGTATCAAGCTCACTAAGCGGTCTGCCACATCGCCCCTAAGTTGAGGAACCCAGCTCGTAAGGACGGACATCTCGCTCGACAAAGCGAGACTACGAGACAAATACATACGAATGCTAGTCTACAGCCGACAAGAGGGGCCTACCCCATAGAAAGAAGCCTGCAACAGTCGAATTGCAGGAGTTTATTTGTCTTTCACATTTATTTCTTAATGTAATGCAACTATAGCTTGTAATTAATGTATATAACTCTTCCTTCCTCTATAAATAGGGATACACTATTAGAAGAGAGGGGGAGGCTAGAAAAACTTGTAAGCAGAAACTTTGTAAAAATCTCTTTTCTTATATTAATAAAAGTTTTATTGTGGATGTAGGGTCCGGTACTATCTGAATTTAGCCAAATCACATTAAAAGACTGTGCACGTCTCCACCTTTCTTCCTCTTCAACATCTCCATCATCCTCCAGTGTGCACATCCCTCACACCAGAAAATAGCTTGGGGTTCAAGAACCACACCTATTGGCAGGAATTTGGCAAAACCAAATTCCATTGTGAACAAAAGTATTTTCAAAAATTTTAAAAAAGATATGAAGAGGTTTCTTGTATTACATTTCTATGTAGTGATAATTTTAAAATTATTTAAATATATTATAACAAGTTATGATAGTCAACTCCACCACCATTATTTGCATTCACCCACAACAACTATCAGCTCCATCTCTATTGTCACCATCTCTAATATTGCTGCCTCCACTTTCAACTTTACCTCTATCACTGTTGTCGTTGTCATCGTCGCTGTCATCACCACCATCATCATCCATTTCCCTTCTGGAGCACTACTTAAACTGTGATACCTACCACCCACACTTATTATCAAACACCACTATCCATAATTATCAACTACTATTATCACCTACCACCATGGCCCACCTCATTCCTAGCTACCATGTACTTCCACCACCCACTTTCCTACCTTTGCTGTCGTCACTTGTTATCACTAACATGATCAACAATCCATTTCTATTTCTACCATCTACCATGCCTCCACACCATCATTGGTACCCACCATCGACAATCACCATAGTATCCACCTTAGTTGATTTTTAGCAAAATCACCATCTACAGTCATAGTTACCTCCATCACCATTACCTATACCATCATGACCCACTATGAATTATATCTTCATTATTATTTAGAGATGAAAATGAAAAATATATGTGAATAAATATCAATCACATATGTAAAAATTGAAAGTCTAAAAATAAAAATCATTTAGAAAATGAAAATAGAAAATATTTTCAAAATCCAGATGCACCGTTTGGAAACTAGTTCAAGAACACTATTTTGCAGAGATTTTGTCATTTTTATTTTTATGATGGAATTTCCACTTGATTTATATTTAAGTATATTGAACATAATTTAAATGGCCTCTCTTGTTTATTAGTCTCATAAATTTATATTCTTTCGATTCAATAGATAAAAGACACCAAAATTAGTTTCCATGCATATTTCCGTTACACCACAAGTTTCAAGACTTGACTAGGAAGTTTATATATATATATATATATATATATATTATATTTTTATTTTATATATGTCTACGGAAGAAATTTTTTGAATATACATTAATTAATTTATTCAAATTTAAGAGAAATGTGATCTTCATTTCTCTTAAATATAAAACTATAAAAATTATAATTTTTACATATTGGTTATACATTAATTTGTTCCACATTGTTGACTTGTTTAGTTATTTTAGAATTGTTTTCTACAATATGGAAAGGCTATACAATTGGGTATTCTAACGATCTATCAAATGGTAACTTTTTTTACTATCATTTTATTGATTTATTACTTTTCGCAACAGAGAAGCACCAATATCACTTTCAACCTCCGTAAAGGCCAGAAGCAACATATAAATGCGTCGCCACAGAAACAACGTCACTTCATCATTTCAACTATCCACGGCAGCACCCAAACTTTTGCGGCGCTCAGCAACATTCCCTAGTAAAGTGATGGTCGAAATCCTATCATGGCTTCCTGTGAAATATCTCTTTCAGGCCAAGTGTGTATGCAAATCTTGGAATTGCATAATCTCCAAACTTGAGTTCGTGAAGAAGTACCTTCGCGACTCTATCAAGCATCCCAATTTAAGTCACCATCGACTATTTGCAAAGACGTCAAACGAATTCCCAAATATAAATGGATTCATGTCTTCATCTCTGCAATCTGTATTATTCAATACGATGCATGGTTGTCATAATCGCAATCCTACTCGTAAGATCGCACAATTCTGTGATTTCACCCTCCATTTCATGTTGCCTTGTCGGCTAACTCGGATCTTGATGTGATCGATGTGATCAAAGTAGAGGATCAGTGGGACCGTACAATCCGACCAATCTTCACGATCCCAACTAAGGTAGAGATGGACCATTGGACTTCTCTCAAATTAGGCCAATTTTTTTTATTTTCTCAGTTTTTTACACAAAATCAAATAACAAAACAGATGAAGAAGAAAAAGAAGCAAATCCCTAAAGACCCTAACTTCAATAACATTATTTTGTTCTGGTTTCTGGTATGTAAGATTGCAATTGCTTCAATGTTTTTGGTCTGTAACTACTGTTGATTGGTGGCACTTTTCGACAAGCTATGGACAACGTGAAGACAAAGACAAAACCAAAGCTATGAAAATGAAGATGAAGCGGTGAGCCCGTGAAAACAAAAATGAAGGCCCCTATTTTTCCTTCTTCCCTTTAACCCATATTACCATGTTACTATTAGCCTACTAGTATATATGTGATATGTCTTTAACCGGTATTATTGTGAGCACTTATTTTTAATAAATTAACACTAAATGAGCACTTATGTTGAAACCTCATGGATTGCAATACTTTGAAATGTTATTGGTTATAGAAAAACATAGTTCAAAGTTAAACCATAAATTCACAATTAATTGAAATTATTTATGGTTTATAATTCTTACTGACGGCCCTTACAACTTTTTTTTCTTTAAGTAAATTAATTAGTTATAAACTTATATTAATTTCAAATTTTATTCATTTTGTAATAAATTATATTAATTTTAAATTTTGCATTATAAATTTATAATGATTGAAATTTTTTTTAAAAGGTGTTGAATTAATTGTTTATAATATTGTTAAAATTTTTGCAGATGGCTTTCTCTAATTCAAGACCAAATTTTAAAAAGAAAAATGCTGCTAGAAATAAAAGTGATGTAGGTTAGAAGCATTGTTTTGAAGTTGATGGAAGTGCTAGAAAAGTTAGATGCAAATATTGTGATAAAATAATGACTAGAGGTATTTATAAACTAAAACACCATCTAGCTGGTAGCCATATAGATACAAGTTCTTGTCCAAATGTGTCAGATGATGTGAAGATTATAATGATGGAACATATGTCAAAGTCAATGGAAATTGCATCTAAAAAAAAAGGTTCTTTGAAAGTGATAGTAATAGTAATGATGTTGATAGTAGTATATCTATTGGAGAATGAGGTAATGGAAATGTTCAAAAAGGATCACTTTTGAAAAAAATCCACTTCTAGTGTGGGAAAAACTCAGTCTACCATTAATCAAATGTTCAAAAAGATTTGAGGGAAGAAGTATGTCAAGAAATATCTAGGTTTTTCTACACTAGTGCTATTCCATTTAATAGTGTGAAAAATCCTAAATTTGTAAAAATGTGTCAATTGATTGAAAAATATGGAATTGGGTTAAAGCCTTTTGCTTATCATGAAATTAGAGAAAAAATACTTGAATCAAGAGGTTGTTCGTACTACAAAATTACTTGAGGAGCCATGGAAAAAAATAGGTTGCTTTATCTTGTCAGATGATTAGATAGATAAAAAAAGGTGATCCATATATAATTTTCTCATCAATATATAACCCAAAGGGGACAATCTTTTTCTCTTCAGTTGATATATCTAATTTTTCAAAAATAGCTGATGAGGTGTTTGAGATTCTTGATGAGATTGTTGAAAAAATAGGTAAGTCAAATGTTGTGTAAGTGATTACTGATAATGCTGCAAATTACATGGCTGTGAAAGAAATGCTAATGGAGAAAAGAAAAAGTATTTTCTGGATACTTTGTGCTACTTATTGTATTGTTTTGATGTTGGAGGATTTAAAAAAAAATTGAAAATCCATTGCTTGAAAATTGCTTAGGCTAGAAAGATCACAACATATATTTATGTAGGGACCATGGTTATTGGAATATTGAGCCACTTTACAAATGAAAAGGATTTAATTAAGTTGGCTGCCACTCACTTTGTTACTACCTATTTGACCTTAGAATGCCTTAACAACAATAAGGGCACATTAATGAGCATGTTTAATTCCAAAACATGGAAAATTAGTAAATTTGCAAGTATAGAAGATGAAAAGATTGTGCAGTCATTAGCAATGGATAGCAGATTTTGGAAGAATGTTACCACTTGTCTTAAAGCTGCATATCCTTTTATCAAGGTCTTTTGGTTGGTTGATTCTGAAGAAAAACAAGCAATAGGTTTCATTTATGAAGAAATGGGTCATGCAAAGGAAAAGATTCAAAGTAATTTTAATAATGTCAAGAAAAGGTTAGTAATTTAAGTTTTACCATTTACTAATTTTGACATTAAAAAGAATTATGAATTATAATGTATGTATATTGTTATCCATCCGTTTTGTAGTTATGAGCCTATTTGGGAAATTATTGATTCAAGATGGGAGTCCTAACTTCATAGGCCCTTGCATGTAGTAGCATACTATTTGATTCCTCAATTTCATTATAATCTTAATTTTAAAGCTGATTTTAAAGTTAAAAAGGGACTATTTGAATGCTTAGAAAGAATGATACCTGATAAACATGAAAGGCTGGGATTCATGTACAGCTTGGTGAATTTAAGGTTAGAATGGGGTTATTTGGTTTTGAAGTTGCTTTGATGACAAAAGACATAAAATCTCCAGCCATGTGGTGGGACTCTAATGGAGTGCAATTTTCTGAATTACAAAAGTTTGCTATTCGAATATTGAGCTTGACTTGTAGTTCTTAAGGTGTGAATGTAATTGGAGTGCTTTTGAGATGGTAGGATTATTTTCTTATTAAATGTAATCATTCATTTAAATGCTGCCTCTTTTGCTTTCTTTGTGTTTTAATTGCTAATGATGTATTTCAAAAATAAATTAGGTTCATACAAAACAAAGAAATCGTTTACACTAAAAGAAGATGAATGACTTGGTCTTTGTGATATATAACTTAAAGTTAAAAGATAGACAAGTCAAAAAATCCATTGAGATGGATAGCTTTGAAGATGTGCCTTTTGATGATGAATGGATAACTAGTGAAGGGACAAATTGCAATGAAGATATACATGAAGATGAAGGTGATGATGGAGAAGGTGACTTTGTGGTTGCTAATGAAGATGGAGGTGAAGGTGATGACGAGGAAGGGGAAGGTGATGATGGACATGATGAAAGCATGCACTTGGAAGAAGAACAATTGGAAGAGGAAGAGGAAGAGGAAGAGGATGAGGATGGAGATGAGGATGAAGAAGGGACTATCCAACATTTTAAAGATTATGAATTTTATTAATCATGACTTTTTAATCTTGCTTTTTGCTTATGCTGAACTACTTGATGACTTATTATTTTTTCCTTCTAATTTATGATAATGTGTGTATATTTTAATTATATGTGCATATTTAAATATCATGAAAGTGCATTTCTTCTCATAAAAAATTTCATAAAGGATGTATAAAATACAGAGGACATCTTGGGATAGGATCTTACGATCCCTGTTGCAATCCTATCATTTACCATCCTAGCCCGCCCTTCCGATCCTAGGTGGCATCACAATTCTCACAACCTTGATACTGACGCCATCAATTCCAACTGGATACACCTCCTTCATGTCGGATACGAAGGACTACATTGGAGGTACATGCAATGGCATTATCTGTTTGGTTATGTCCAAGTGAAGTCCATGTTGTCGCTGGGATTGTAAAAACTAAAAAAAAAATAATGAACTAGAAAGGACTATATTGTTGTAAGTTTATTTTTTTTTACATAGAAGTTCTATCTAATAATAATTAATTAAGTCTTATCTTAGAGATATCCATCATTTCTTTGTTAGATATATGTGAAATATATATATATATATATATAAATTTGAAACGAATTAATGGATATGATTAATTCATCATTTGAGATTTCTACCTAGACTTTCTGTATTTGATACATATTGAAATACCGAATGGATACTATTTTAGAGATCTCCGTTGAATCTCCAATAGTTAGATATATATAACAGAATATAAACATTTCAGCCAGGTTAATAAATAGGATTAATCCATCCTTTGAGATTTGCCAAAGTTTTTAATGGTCAAATAGTAAAGTTTAGGTAAAAGTAAAAAGAAAAAAAGAAAACTCACATTCAACCAAATTAATGTTCTAATTGACTAATTATAGGTATTTCTAGAGATCTCTCCATGTCTCTTAACTGCTGGATATGAAAAGAAAATATAGATGTTTGAGCCAAACTAATGTATATGATAATTAGTCCATCCCTTAGAGATCTCCGCCAAACTTCTTTCACTGCAAACTTTCTCATCATATAAGAATAACCTTGATTTACATTTATTAAAACAATTTTTTAATATTGAAACTTTCGTTAATATTCTTTACACAATTTATAGATGCACGGTGTAAATTAAGAAGAGGAGGTGGAAATGGAATTCACAAAGGATCTAACCACATGTGCATCAATTAGTAGTCACCGTCATTTCTTTTCTTCCTGTGCAAGAAGCTGTAATCAAATTTGGTTTTTAAATTCAAGCTATGAAGTATATCTTTGTGGCAATGTTGCATAATTTTCACGATTCAGTAATGGTTTGAAATTGAAAATTGTCGTCCCCATATTACTGACACTAAGTTTTGCATCACAATTTTTACTATTTTACTTTATAACAGCCATTTTTTATTGCATTCTATAATTTTATTTATTGGAATGCAATTCCAATTGATATTTAAAATCATTTCTTGTGTGTATATATGTTAATTGCATTCTTTTATTGTACACTTTGTCTTTATATATATACTCGTCCCCGAAACAAATCAAATAGGATATTTAGAAATAGTTTAAAGGAAATGTGCCGTTGTTGTTTTTCTTCTCTCTCTCTCTCTCTCTATATATATATATATATACATATATATATATATATATATATTGATTGGAGATTAACGAGCTCTTTGAACTCATTTATAGAGAGAACAAGAGCAGCTCGGGTCATAAACATTCAAACTCATTTATCAAATATTCAAGGGTGCGTAGTTAATATTAATATTCGAAATGTGATGTGGATGAACAACAATATCCTATAGACTTATTTACGTAGCAGCCTGTGAAGCTTGGTCTTTAGATTTCCAAAGCATCATTTCATAACGATTCTTCTGTAATACACTAAATTTTCATCTTACTCCACCGTATGGACTTGTTCTTATGGGTTGTGATGGAGGGTTTCAGCTATTATGTAATTTCAAGAACTTGTTTCTTTAGAACCCATCATCTGGTGTTTGCAAAATGCTGTTTTACTGTCCTATTCTTTCTACAATCCACTTATATATATATATATATATATATGGGGTCTTGTCGTACTTTAAGAAGAGATATAGCCATGAACTTTTATATGTAATGAAAATAATTACTTAGTAGGAGTTATAAATTAAAATTATTGGGAGATACAATTATGAATTTCTTTTTGAAATATATTAATTTAATTCTTAAAATGGATTTATAGTATATTAATGATTTTAATTTAATATTTTTCAATAAAGAAATATATCAATATACTAAAATAGTTTGTAATATATTACAGATAATTATAGTCATGAAGTTAAATATGTTGCGTTAACAATTACAGAGTAGGAATTATAATTTAATAGGGCATTACGTTGAACAATTTTAGTCTAGGTAACGGAACAAAAAAAAAAGAAAAAAGAATCCATTACTCTGACTTCCTTTATACTTTGCTTAAATTATACGAACCTCCTTTGCATTTTTAAAATACACACATTATTCCTTTTTGATTGTACTGTTAGGAATATTCAGGGAGTATGTTCTGATTTTAAATTATTTTTCATTTGAATTATGAAATGACAATTAGGCTTTTTAGTTTTACAAATTTCAGACCAAATCATTCCATTTTTTACCTTGGCACTGTGGCTGCTTTGCTCCTTTGTCTCAGACGGTTGAATCTCCGTTGTTGAGGCGAGCCTCCATCATAGCGCCACACTCAGTCATTGTGTGAATTTGTTTTGGGTTTTAGCTGTTCTTCATTTTTCTTTATATTTGTGTTTGTTTAATATGAGTTCTATGAACGGGTTATTAGGGTTTTATTTATTGTGATTTTGTTACAATTTTGTATTAATAGATGATGAAATTTAAAATCTGAAAGAAGAGTTTCCGATTTTGTTACGGTTTTGTGATAGTTTGCTTTGATATTTTGTGTTTGTTTTGGTAATTTTATGGTTAATTTATTGATAATGACTTTGATGACCACCTCTTGTTCTTTGCCAGGAAGATGTTGAACCCCTGGAGCAATGCGGAGCAATGCAGAGCAATACGTCGAAAAGGTAAATACCCTCCCTTTAGGTGGTTTTTGATTCACGTGAAGGTTATCCATCTTGTTCAAAATACTACAATAGTCAATGTATACATGGCACATTACATGGTGGCATCAACAATTATACTCAGTAAGTTTGTCTCACTTATTAAATTTCAGAGTCTTGACTAAATGACATTTTACTAGTACTCCTTTCATGTGAACATTCTTACGCCACCCACTTTGCATTCCCCTTATAAGTTGTTTCATATGCTCTTTAAAGAATTCAAATACATAAGATTCTAAGCTTGGAAAATTCTCATATATTTTTTTATATGCACACTATTTTTTTTTTCATTATTTAAGTTTATTCTATCTAAAATTCGTCTAAATTTGTGTAGAAAAGGTTAAAAAAAGTAAAATTGTAAATGTGTGAGATACAATGTTAATGGTGAAAGCAGTGTCTTTTTTGGTTGCTACTCTTGATACTGTGAAGGGAGAGAGGCTTTATTATGACTATAATGGATATGAAGATACATATAATTTTGTCTGAGTTGTCGTAAATAATTCCTGGCAACCTTATACAATTGGGATACAAGTTTGGATCCTCAAACTCTTTTTCTTGCAAATTCAACAAATTTTCTATCAATTGTTACCATGGGTAATTATAGCAATTTATGATATAGAACTTGTCAAATTAAGTGGCTTAGATGAATAAATTAGGAAATTTTTAGTTTATGCCATATCAAAGTATGAGCTAAGATATACAATCCATTGCATTACAATTTAAAGATATTTAAAAATATTCTCAAACATGGCATTGAAAACAATGTGATGTGATCTTTATTTAATTTTATCCGATTATGAGTTATTGTTGGTTGCCTTTATATACTCGTTTTGCATGTGATATTGGTAAGTTCTGCTTTGTGTACAAACCCAAGCCTTGATGGATGAAGCATGTGGATAGACTTGGAAGCAAATACTTAAAATGTGGAAGCATTAGTTTCTTCTACATTAATGTGTATCCATGGCATTGAAAATAATATGTGGGTGTGATATGCAAAATTGTGAATTCATAGTGGAGTCTTTAGGGTGGAATGGTTCTTGCAAATATCTGCCAAAATCACACTTATAGTATAACCTATTCTTATTTTTTTATGATCTAGAAATTTTAATAGTGCATATTTGTCTACATGTGCACTTTTTTTCACAAACATCAGGCCTTTTGTATTGACACTAGCTAAAGATATCTACAATTTTAAACACCATTGTAGTAAAAAAATTAAAACCATAAAATTAAGAATAAAGGACACAAGAAAAATGGTGAAAGAAAGAAAGAAGAAGAAGACAACGGCTCACTATTTCTACTCGGAGAGTACATGTGATAATTGAGAAATGGAAGACATCTTTTTATTTTAGCTAAAGCAACATTTCGGTTATTAAAGGCTTGAAATTGGCACTTAATGGAGGCTTTGATGGTGCCAATTCAATTGGTAGTTATGTATAGTGTGTTTTTAAAGTGCGGGAAAGGTCTATGTATATTTTGAAAATGCATAAGAGATCCATGTAATTTAGGCAAAGTACATGGGAGGTCAAAGTAATTTATGCAAAAAAACTAATTCTCTTGTTGTTTGGTTCAAGTGCAGTGGAATCATTTATTGTTAGTTAACTTTGATGGATTCCCTAATTTGAAGCTCCTTTTCCCACTTAAGGTTTCATATTACATTATCTACCAGAAATGAAAAACATTAATTTCTTTTTTCTTTTTCTTACCTCACAAAGTTCCCACTATTATCAACCACCATTGATTATTGTCCACCACTATGATGTGCCATTGACCATCGCCCACCACTACTACTAATATTGACCATTGCCTATCACCATTTTTTATCATTCACCACAATCTATCACCATGATTATTGTTAATTACAACCTACTACCATCTATTACTTATTATTGTTGACCATCATCTACAACTATTAATCACCGCCCACTATCATTTTTTACCATTAACCATTGCTTACTATCAATTATAATTGTTTATTACCATCTACTACCACTGTTCATAGTTGACCACTATCCACCACTCCCATAACTATTGACCATCGACCATCACCACATACAATCATTAACAATTGCTTACCACTACCTTTTGTTGTTGACCACCACTATTATTGTTGACAACTGCCTACTACTACCTGTTATTATTGGCCATTACCCATCATCCAATACTACTATTGATCACCACCCATCATTGCTAACTATTGCCCACTACTACTTGTCATCGTTGACCATCATTCATCGCTACTTACTATTGTTGACTACCATCCATCGTTGTTAACTATAACCTAATTAAACAATAAGAAAGAAAATCATAAATAGTATGATTCTATTCCTTAAGTGAATCAAATAAACTAAAAAGTAACAGTTACCATTACTCTTATTCCTTTTTAATTGATTCTATTCCCTTTCCATTTTCATAGGTTGAACTAAATGTCCCGTAATGTTATTAAGAAGCATAGTCATGAACTTCTTTTTGAAAATATATTAATTAAATATTTTTTACTAAAATAAACTTGTAGTATATTAATGGTTTTAATTTAATATTTGTCATAAAATACTATAACATTTTTATTCTACAACAATGCCAAACATGACAACGACTAAAAAACTATTGCCTAAAGCATAAATATGCAATGATTTTGATAGTGTTGTCTTTTGGTTTTAGTTTAAGCAGCACTTATTAGATAACACTAAAAATTGTTGCTTAATCTAAAACAGGCAACACTTAATTGATTATTGTTAAATAAAACTATTGCCTAATACATAATAAGTAACAGTTTATTGACTATTGCCAAATTATGATATATATGCAACATGTAACTTGTTGCAATATGTGTCACTAGCAACAATTTTGCAACTATTGCTCAAATTTAACTAATAAGCAGCACTTGTATGACAAGGCAACACTTATTTTATGTAATAAATCTTTTTTATGTCACAAAAATATATTTTATATATGAAATAAATTAATTACTTTTCTCTTTAAACTTGTAAAAAAAATTATGTAATCCTTAATTAATTCATATGTAATACGAGATTATATACATGATTAATTATTATAGTATAATCTTGACAAATTAATACTCAATAAATTAATAACATTGATTAAATAATATTTTTAGCTAGTCCCAACTTGGTACCAATATGGTAAATTAATAATTCATTAAATTTATAAGATAATATATTTAAAAAATAAATAAATCCAACTTAATATATAAATTAATAATCTCCTTATATATTAGAATTATATGTATATATAATTAAATTAAGAGACTTTTGTAGAATATAACTTCAATGTTATTTGTTTCCTCTTAAAATTAATATCTTCTTGCACCTTAGCTCTAACTTTTCTTAGTACATTAAGAAGCTCTGATGTCAAGTTCTTGTATTGAAAGAGAAAATTATGTAATGTAAGTATTGCTTGGGATGCATCTTTGCAGGACAAGCTTCAATATAAAACTATCATTTTCAATTTCATCTTTTTTTTTTCCATTTGTGATGACGTTATCAATAACATTAATTACATTCATGAACTTGTTTTGATTAAATAAATACATTGGATAATAATATTTCATAATTCAGTGATTAGATATTGCAAAGTTCGAATTCATTTGTATAATCACAAAGTTCAATGGTTTAGAAAAAAAAAAAGAATACATTCATAAATTAATGTATAAATTTATAAATTATTAATTTATTGATTAACTAATATCTTGATTAATTAATAAATTTTCATGATTTCAAAAATATTAATTTAACAGAGATTTTATTATATATATGAATAGAATTTATTGTGGTTTATTTTATTATCTTTTCCCGTGCTAAAACTTATGACGGTAGAATAAGCGATTAAGCCCAATCTAATTAATTAGAGCTAGATTAAGTGATTAGCGTCGATTTTAGTCTAAATACGTCAGATTAAGTAATATGCAAATAATGATAGACTAAGTTTTATTTTTCAATTAGTGAAGACTTTGCCACAAAGAACGAGGGCGCAAAGACTTCCTCTTCACAATAGGGCACGAAGACTTTGCCTGCATAATTGAGCACGAAGATTTCATTTGCACAATTCATCTCTACTTTTAACATTGGGAATTTGGGAGTTATGATTTAAAGAGGTTGTCATTGTGGTTATGGAGTGGACAACTCACAGCTTACACGGCTTACTATCATTGCCGCTCAGGATAAGTGTTCCATGTCATATTTTGTTTGCTGTAGTTTAAAATTTAGAATTAAATTTGTTTGGTTTGATTCAATTAACACCTATATTCTATTTACTTGATTAGATAATTGAAATTTTAGAATTAAATTTATTCGGTTTAATAGTTGCGTTGCTGAACAATATTGTTGAACTGAAAGTGACCTGAATTCAAATTACCTTAGTTTAATTCTATTTCGATGAAATTTCAGAATCAAATTCTTGTTTAGCTGCAGTGTGTGGCTTTATTTTCCCTTCAGTTTTTTTTGGTCAATTTTTTTTTTTTTTATCTAACGGTGTCTGTACTTCTGCATTTTTAATCAAATTTTAGCTTAGCTACAGTGTGTGGCTCAATTCTTTTATAAATTCTGCCCAATAATCATATTCTCACACCGTAGTCTATGTCAAACCCATCAACTTCAATTGAGTGTCTCCATAGTCAGCATGACAGAACAGGACAAAATCAGCAGTTTGGTCAGTGAAAAGCTTATATATAATTTTTTTGGACATTTTGGTTTCATATGAACCCCAAACTGCTAATATATAGCAGACACCATACAGATTCCGGAGTTTCCTGTTATTTTAATCCATTTGTAAAAATTCATTCCAGAGTTTATTAATTTTTGGTTCCCATGGGATTTTTTTTTGTTCTAGTTGGGCTTGGGGTGAAGCAAGATGCCATTATTTGGGGCATACCATTTGACAAAATCTCACTTTTCAATCATTCTGGTTCTGTTTTTCTTCAGAATCTCATTCGGTTCCCTTTTATGCAAACTTTTTGTTTATCTCTTCCATGAAATTTGAAAATGAGAATAGGAGAATAGTCCTTTGCAGCGGTCCCATTTGATAGAATAATTGAACAAGTCACATTTTATTTTTCATTTATATGATTTTTGTACCAATTTTTTTTTCTTTTTTCTATGGGCTTCTCATTTTGCCCCATTTTCAAAATGATGATTCTTTTTGTGCTTTGCAGCTCCTCATAATTTTTTTTGCTTGTATAAATTGTGAAGTAATCTTTGGTTATTTAAAAATTATTTTTTCTTTGCCAATGCGAAGAAGCATTTTCAATTGATTTTGGATTTTGGCTTCTCCAATTTTGATTCAAATGTATTTTTCTATGCAATATATGCATAAACTCCTGTACTTATGCAAAAAGCTTATACTCTAATGTATCTTAATTGTTTCCAGATAAATTTTCATAAATTCTTAATTGCTTTTGGATGAATTTTTATGCAAAGAGCTTTTATTTTACTGTACATTATGCCATGTAAGTTATGTAAATGAGGTGAACTACTTGATAGGATACTTTTTAGGTAACAATTGTAGGACAAGGCATTTCATATCCAAGTGGTGGCGCAGATAAATTAGGTGTTTTGAAATCTTTCATAGTTTTTAGTATTCTTTTTGAAAATCTCTTGATTTTAGAAAATCATGAGATCATTTTAATTCAAACAAACCTAATATAGTTTGATGAAGTTGTTTGCATATAAGAAATAACAAATCTAGTATTTATGCAAAGTAACTCATTTAACTATGTATAGGCAAAGGCTCAAGGAGCACATTTATTGATGGGATCACTTCTTTTAAAAATGTGTATGAAGTTAAATTATAGAATATGATACTAGTTGAACTCTTTAAACCAGTTTCAGTTTATGACCTATAACTTGGGCTAGAGATCTCTATTTTAAGCAAAGCCTGGTTTGTGGGGATTTTGAGGAGTAGTGTTATAATTTTCTTAAAGAGATCAAAGTTTAATTTTGCCCTTGTCCAGCCAAAATTAGCAGCCAGCACCAACAAATGAAACTAGAGCAAATAGAATCCTAGTTGAATTAGGAATACTTAAGGATCACTCCAAAATCATGAAGAGTTATTTTCCTCTATTTTGTATATCAATAGGAGTCCCTCTAGAGCAGAGTAGGCCATTGTCTCTCTTAATTCATTTCTTATTCTTCTAGTTTATTTTCTTCACATTGTCCTCTTTAATGCCTTGTACTGGCTAAGGAATTTTGCTTGGCATTCTTCCCAGCTATGAATGCTTCGAGCGGAGAGGCTTTTGAGCCACAAACAGGGTATCTCCCTAAGGGTAGTGGGGAAGGCATGACATTTTACTAATAGATTAGTGGTCTGAAGGTCCAATTGGGCATTGAATGCATCCAAATATTTGTACGAGTCACTATCCCCATTATATAGTGGGATGTCCAAGGTTTTAAATCTTTGAGGGAGAGGTTCAATCTCAATTTCCTAGGTGAAAGGTGACCTCTCGTAATAATCTTGGCTACTCTGAGCCCTGGGTCATTTCTCCAGCTGCTAGACCCTCTTAAGCATCTCTTCAATTTTTAGGTTTGGAGTCTCAAGTCATTGACTGGTGTCTCGATGACTCCTGTTTCCCTTTGACTGTGAGAGTAGCAATCAGAAGTTTGGTGCCTCTTACTATCTTCACAGCTCGGAGAGTAGCATTTGGTCCTATGCTCATGGTCAGTCCCACTTGAGCTTCTTTCCTGGCATGGGCTATTGTGTTATTGGTTATCCTCTCGTTCATCCTTATGGGTTTGATGAACTACTAACTTCAGTCATGAGTTAGACAAATGGACAGACCCGGCTCGTCAATGCTCTTCTCTTACAACTTTCTCTTGTTAGGTCCCAAGCTACTGGAGCCCTCCTCTAGGCACAACAACTTCTGCTTACCCTTGTGCTCCTTGACCTTGCACCTGAGTGAATGCCATCATTACATTGGCCAGTTCTTTCATGGTGTTCTCAAGTGTTTCCTGACGCTGGAACCATCTCGAACTCCACTTGTGTCAAAGACAACAGGTTGATGAGAAACGAAGGGTGTCATACCTACAGCAGCATCTATCATTGGGATGGCAAAAGTTCCTACCACAAGAAAGACTGAGCCTCCAGGTGGTAGTGTTTCTCCTTGTTGCTATATGTAACTGTCTGGTTCACCAACGACTGCACCAGAGCTTCTGATGGTCCTTTCTCTTGCCATTTGTAGCTGGATAGTGAATCACAGAAGAGAATGCAGTTGGGGGCCCCAAGGTGGGTGTTAAAATGTTGACAGTAAAATTTGATTTTAAGGATCCAAATCTTAGTCAATAGAGACAGTTCTTGAAACCCCAAACTGCAAGCTAAAAATGCAAGTTTGAATCAGGAAAATGAGAATGAAGTGGGGGAAGGACAATAGACATTGGGTTTTTCTCATGATTTGGCTAAAGCTTGTTTAGGCCTCTACATCCATAGTGATTTATATTTCCTATTGAAAAATGGTTGTTATGTGTGGTTTTATAGGGATACGATGATAGTATATTTTATTTTTACAAAAGCTCTCTTTCTACTCTGGTAGAGTTTCTGCATGCTACTTCTTGCTCCCCTTTGTTATAATAGCCTTTCCTTCCTATTTATAGAAGTAGAGAAGGGTATAAGTGTAATTTAATAGGTAGAAAAATAATTATTTTCATCGCTTCAGGCATTAAATGATTAGTGCTATGTAATAAATGCTAGGCAAATCATTGTCGGACTATTGGAGGGCTGCTGTGTCGATTTTGGAGACTGACCTATTGGTTGAGGATGCTATTTGTTGGATTCCTATACACATTCTTGGCTCCCTGTCTTAACGACCTGAAGCAGTGTTGTTCAGCCCTGTTTAAGTTTGTCTAATGGGCCTCTTGGAGAATGGCTGGAATGACGTGCTCCTGTTAGCGAGCTGAGATCCTCCTTAATAGGTCTGGTCCTCACTTGGCCCTCATCCTGCATTCATGACTAGTGAGCTGGGACTTTCTGCTAAGCAACCTTGATCCTTGGGCAATCTAGGCCTTCTCTAGCTAGGCTTTGCTTCTTATCAGGCCTTTGGTGAGTCCAATTTGCATTATCTGAAAAATACCTATAATAGTTTTCATCAAGTTCAAAAGTATATCGTTAATAGGCTACTCCAATGCTAGTCATTATTGTATAAGTGGAAGCAGGTTGGAAGGTAGATGTGTGAGGTGATTGGTGAAAAGGCTGAGAGGGAGACCCCATAGGAGAATGCTGGGTGCAAGAGACCAAGGCATCATACCAAAAGGAGACTGTGTAGAAGGCACATACAATTAGGGGAATGGGTGGGAAGTGCCATATTAGAAAGGGATTAGGTGAAAGGCACCATATTAGGAAGGGATTGGGTGGGTGGCACCATACTAGGAAGGGGGTAGGTGGGAGGCACTATACCAGGAGTAGGCAAAAACATGTAAGCTAAGAAGAAACTGCCATCAGATGGTAACCTAGCTAGGGATGGCTCTAATAAGGATGATGCGATGGAAAAAATCCTTTTTGATTTTGGTTCCACCTTTTCTTTACCTTTTCTTAATGCCATCTATATTAAGTAAACTTAATATAAACAAATAAGTATGTAAAAAACATAGATATACATGAAATATAAAAAATGCAAGCATGATATAAATCCATTCTATTAATATGCAAGATGTGAATCAGAATTAATGTAATTTATTTCATCAGCATCGTTACTATTTTCTACTGAATCATCTGATTTTATATAGTTAGGTTCTTCATCTTCATTTCCTGATTCTTTATCTTCGTCCACATTATCATCTCCTACCAAAGTATGAGGCTTGACTTCCTCTAGTTCACCATTGATGTCATATAGACTATCAATATGCTCTAACTTAAGTATTGGATAAATAGTGGATATTACCTCATTCTAATAAGCACCTTCCAATGTAATATTGTCTTTAACCATACCTCTTCACTTAGTTTTAATTACAACTCACCAATTTTTCTTCTGTTTTATTGATTTCAAATAAAATGAATAATACACCTATGTTACTTGGTATGCACATATGAATGGATCATATTTTTAGTATCTTCTAATATGTTTCACTTCCATTATTCCATACTCTTTGTAAATCTTCATTCCTCGATTAATCATTGGATCAAATCATTCACATACAAATAAAACCAACCTTTTTATGGGAAAGTTAAGATATTCAATTTCCACAACTTCTTTAAGAATCCCATAAAAGTCATCTTTGCCAATGTAAACATTTCTTATACCCTTTAAGCATACTGCATTATTGTTTGTCTTCTTCCATTCACTACATGACAAAGTGTGGAACTTGAACCCATTTATAAAATAAATTGGCCATATCTTGACCTTTCTAGATGGAACATACATTAAATCATGTAAACATTGATTATTCACGCCATTTTCTGGATTTAAGACCTATAGAAAAGGGAAATTATTATCAGAATTAATTAAGAAACATAACTTTGATTATATACTACATATGCAAATAAGAAATCTAGAATTCTTACAAAATCTTGAAACCAATTTCAAAAATGCTGAGTAAGGTTTTCTTCTATATCTTAGTTTATAATATTTCGGTGCATTATCTTCAACCGTTGAATGAATAGGCTATAAAAATATATAACTAAAGAATTAGATAAAAGTTACCCATTAACAAAAAGAATGATACATGTATAACTTGATTAATACTTACTTTTTGTGTAGTTCAACCTCATCATAATTTAACAAGACAGGTAAATGGGTTGTATCAAACTCAATCGATTCCATAAATCTTGATGAACATGCACCAAATAGCTGACTAGGAAGATTGAAAATGGATAGAAAAGCTATGATTTCATCCTCACCACCATCATCATTTCCCCTAACTCTTATGTTGTTTGACTGGACATAAGGCTCAAAACAATATTGGCAAAAATGTGTTATTTCTTCAATCAAATATGCCTCACAAATGGATCCCTCAGGACGGCCTTGTTTTTCACTTTCTACTTCAACTTTTTAAGAAATCTTTCATAAGGGTATATCCATCGATATTGAATAGGACTACCCACCAATGCTTCATATGCTAAATGGATTGGTAGATGCTCCATAACATCAAAGAACCCTAGTGGAAAGATTCTTTCCAACTTGCATATGATGATAGAAATTCTCTCATGCATATGTTACAAATTTTTCTTTCATAATACAGTTGAGCAAATGTCTCTAAAAAAATGCTTAATTCTATTAGAGGCTTCCATATAAATCTAGGTAGTGCATGACATGCCACTAGCATTAAGCACTCCATAAATACATGACAATCATGACTTCTTATTCCAAAGATTTGTCCATCCCTAACGTCTATAGATCCATCTAATTTCGAAGCATAATCATCAGGCATGCATAATTCTTTCACCCATTCACATACTTCTCTTTTTTGATTTATGTTTAATGCAAAATTTGCCATAAGTTTGTAAATTTTCCCATTAGTTTGTTCTTGTAGCTCCAACTTCCTTCTTTTATAGTATTCATTCAAGTTCATCCATGCTTTCATATTGTCTTTTGTCTTGCCCTTAATGTCCATGATAGTGTTAAATATATTATTAGACACATTTTTCTCAACATGCATTACATCAAGGTCATGGAAAACTTATCCACTATGGAAAATCACAAAATATACTTTGTTTGGTCCAATTGTGCTTGCCCTATGCCCAGCTAACTGAATTGGCCAAATTTTAGTTACTTGTGGAAAATTATAAATTCTCTCCCACAACTAGTTACCATTAAGCCTAACAAGAGGGTCTGATTGATTTAATTTATTTATTTTTATAAAGGCATCTTTATTCTTTCTAAATGGATGATCAAGACTCAAACATATTCGATGACAATCAAACCATGATTGCCTTCTTCCATTTTTCAACATGAATGCATTAGTTTGTTCCATGCATATTAGAGAACCTAACTTGCTAGCTATAATCCATCCAGACATCATCCTATATGCTGGAAAGTCATTTATTGTCCACATCAAATTTGCTCACATAACAAAAGCAGAGATGTCATATTTTAATGCACCTTAATGCCCAATAATAGTAGCTCATCAATCTAGTGTTGTACAAAAACATCAATTTTGCTTTTAGGATTATTAGGCCTTGGAATGATCAATGTCAAGAATATATATGGAGGAGTATCCCACATTTTCAAAGGAAGATTGTAAGGAGTGACAATTATTGGCCAACAAGAATATGGTGCAGCAAATTAACTATATAGAGTAAATCCATTTAAACATAGGCTAAGCTTGACATTTCTAGGCTTAGTAGAAAACTGGGGATGTCATGATCAAAGTGTATCCATGCTTCTTCATCCGATGGATGTACATTACTCTATCTGTTGTATGATGCTCATAGTGCCACTTCATGTGTGGTGCTAATTTCATTTGTGCATATAATCTCTGAAGCCTTGAAATAAGTGGCATAAAATAAATACTCTTAAATGGTACCTCTTTCCTTTTAACCTTACCAAGCTTATGTTGTTTATCACAGGAAGCAGTACAAATCTTGCACCGTCTTTCATTGGTACCATCCTTATAGTAAATCATACAACCATTCACACAATAGTCAATTTTTTTTTTGTGCTCAGGCCAAGTTTTTGAGCTAATTTTTTAACTTCATACAAGTTAGATGGAACAAGATTACTAGATGGATGTGACTCTGCACAAAGTTGCATGATTTGGTCAAAGCATCTCTATGGCTGATTGAAGTCTGATTTGAAACTTAGTATTCTCATTGCCCATGACAACTCATATGATTGTTACACCCTGGCCACAATGGTTGTTAGGCAACTTCTAACTTATCATGAAACCTTTTAGATTCTTTATTTGGAGATTCATCTTGGTTAGCCTAAAAATTCTCTCTAGGTATGAATGACCAACATCAAATATCATATTCTCAAACCTACTAGATGGCCCTATATCATACATTCCCCTAACATTAGATCGAACTCCTTTGCACCCAATCATTTTTGGATTAGCCTTACCATGATCAGTCCAATATCAATAATTATTGATAATCCCATATTTGTAAAGATAAATTTTAACATCATCTATAGGGAAAAATCTCTTGTTTTTATGTTTTTTGTATAGACATCTAATTACACCATCCTTTTGATAGCTTGGTTGTTGCATAGTATAAGAAACAAAGCTTTCAACACCACTTAGAAACTCATATATATAACCATCACCATCTTCTAAAAATCTATTATACATACACTTATGATGATTTGGACACTTGCCCATTTGGATTTAAATTAAACTAATTAACAAACACTTATCCTAGCTTTTTTTAATGGTCATGCTAATTAATAAAAATAATAGATTTTCCTTTATAACATGCTTTTCTAAATGGGCCACACTAATGATGAATAAATAGAAAAAAAATTCAATAATGGGTCACATTATAATGTCTCGATATAGAATATGGGCATGCAAATAAGTCTCGATATAGAACATAGTTTAGAGGCTCCACCACCAACAGCAAGATTCACAAAATCATGAGCATGCAAATTTGTTATTTTGGATTCTTAATCTAATTTTTTAATTAGTGATTAATTAATTATCATGAGAAAATTATTAACTTAAATTAATTTCATGGACTTATGTGGCCATTTAGTTGGACAAAATAGACTCTTAGATGACTCTAAGAATTCCAATTAACTTAAATTAATTAATTACTTTATTGAGTAATATTT
>JANHAO010003306.1:0-26495 GCA_026873985.1 Saraca asoca
TTAGGAGGAGTAATATCTATGGGCCCCTTGATTGAGTGGACTAAGAAATGCATGGCCGTGCTCAAATGAATTAATATGTGATATTAATTCATTTATTTTCAATTAGTCACTCAGAGATCAAGAAACATAAATTGAATTATTAAGAGGATGACATATTTCATCCCTCAAGTTCAATTTGGATATTCAAACAAAAGGGACTAAGATACATGGGTTATTGGTCACTGTTTAGGTATGTTGAATCACCGACATTCTTATTACTTGGGTGGTAGTGATATATTACTAGATACTGCTCACTGTCTATGATGCTAGAATTAGATTCTTTTTTGGTATCATTACCAACATAATAGGAACCTACAAGGTCGCACCAAAGAGTGAAACAAAATTGGAATTAATGTAATATAAGTAGGATTCTTAATTGGATAAAGAGATCTTTTGAATATGGCCCATTAGGATATAATATTAGATTTTATTATATTAGGCTTTATTAATGTTATATTACATTGGGCTTAATTATTAAAGTTAGTAAGACTAATTTAATAACTTAAGCCAAAAAGCCTTACCACACTTTCTATTGGACTAGGACTCCCAGTTGGGTTAGGACTAGAACTTTCAGTTGGACTAGGCCTAGGTCTTCTCTCACTAAAACCCTAGAGTTATAAAGATAACATAAAAGGGGATTAGTGAGGCATCATAAAAACAAAAAAAAAAAAAGAGGCAGCTGAATCTAACAAAAGGAAAAACAGTTTTCTTTGTGTTCAGAAACCATTGAGAGATCCTAAAATTGGAGAGAAATGTTTCCTAGCAGAGGCATGTTGTGTAAAGCAATTCCATTCGTATAAATGAACTTTTATTTTGCTTGCGTGTGGATACCATAGAGACACAAATATGATGTTTTGTGTTCATGATTCTGCATCAACCGCACCTTTGCTGTTCATGATTTTAGATCATCCCAAACCATTGTATCAAGCCGTAGCATCATAGGAGAGGAAGGATTCACCAGTTGTGTTGTAGTTTTCTGGATCAAACCACAACACCAAAGGAGTCGTGACCTGTATTGCTGCATTCTGTAATAAACGCAATGCATAAGGTAATATTCTGAACCAACTGGTTTATATTCTACACATAGATCCTTGGCTGGGTTTCAAATTTTAAAAAATTTTGTTGTGCTTGCTGCATGGAACCTAATAGCAAGTTCACCTTAATCATCATGATTGGTGCCATCTGTAGGACCCCTGACTGTACACCACACATAAGCCCACTCGACTTAAGGGCTTATGTTGATGGTAAAAATGAGGAAGGGGTAAAAAAAGTCCTACATCGATGAGAAGTCGAGTGAGCATATACCTTATAAAGGGTAGGGGATCACCCCCTCCTAAGTGAAGGCCTTTTTAAGGACAAAACCATGAGGAGTTGCCTAGGCGGAACCCCATAAGAGAAATATCTAGGTGGAACCCCATAAGTGACACTCCAAAGAAGGTAAGACTTCAAGTGGGGTAAGTTCACCATGATCATCATCATTGGCAATGTCTATGGGGACCCCTAACCGTGCACCACGCACAAGCCCACCTAACTTGGGGGCTTATGTTGATGATAAAAATAAGGAAGGGGTAAAAGAAGTCCCACATTTATGAGAAGTCGAGTGTGCTTGTGCTTTATGAGGTTGGGGGTTCACCCCTCCCACAAGATGACCCTTTTAAGAAAAGGACAAAATCATGAGGATCCATCCAGGGGAACTTTCAAGACCTGCCAACACTCTAAAGTGGGCAATACCTCACGTGGGGAAAGATCACCTTGATCATCATCATTGGTGCCATCTGTGGGGACCCTTAGCCATACTCAATGCACAAGCCTACCCAACTGAGGGGCTTATGTTATGGTAAAAATAAGAAAGGGGTGAAAGTAGAATCTCATATTAATGAGAAGTTGAGTAAGCTTGTGCCTTATAAGGCTGGGGCTCACCCCTCTCATATGAAGGCCCTTTTAAGGACAAAACTATGAGAAGTCATCCATGTGGAACCCTGTAAGAGATACATCTAGGGGGAACCCCGTAAGAAACACTCCAAAGTGGACAATACCTCACATAGGGCAAGTTCACCTTAATCATCATCATTAGTGCTATCTCTGGACACCTTGACCATACACCACACCCAAGCCCAACTAACTTGGAAGGCTTATGTTGATGGTAAAAATGAGAAAGGTGTAAAAGAAGTCCCATATCGATGAGAAGTTAAGTCAGCTTATGCCTTCTAAAGGCTGGGGGCTCAGCCCCTCTCAAGTGAGGGCCTTTTTAAGAACAAAATTATGAGGAGTCATTAAGGGGAAACCTCGTAAGAGACCCTCCAAAGTAGACAATACCTCATATGGGGCAAGTTCACCTTGATCATCATTAAAAGGGCCCCCAACTTTGATTTAAGTGTCTCTTATGGGCAATTAATCATCATTAATAGTTCACCCCATAAGGACAAATGATGGTGATCGAGGTGAACTTGCCTCAAGTGAGGTATTGTCTACTTTGGAATGTCTCTTATGGGGTTCCCCCTAGATGACTCCTCATGGTTTTGTCCTTAAAAAAAGGCACAAGCTCACTTGAGTTCTCCTCAATGTGGGACTTCTTTTACCCCTTTCCCATTTTTACCATCAATATAAGCCCCCCATGTCGGGTGGGTTTGTGCATGGCATACGATCAAGGGTCCCCACAAACGGCACCAATGATGATGATCAAGGTGAACTTGCCCCACATGAGGCATTGCTCGCTTTGGAGTGTTTCTTACAGGGTTCCACTTGGATGGCTCCTCATTGTTTTGTCCTTAAAAGGGCCCTCAATTGGGAAGGGGTGAGCCTTTAGCCTTTAAACGGCACAAGCTTACTCAACTTCTCATTGATGTGGGACTTCTTTTATCCTTTCTTCATTTTTACCATCAACAACTTGTTTGCCTTTATACTTGAATTAGTTACTTATGTGCAATATGTTTGCTACTTATGGTTGCCTAGATGTGATATAAATTGTGAGTGTTGCTTGTTATTTTCAAAATTAAGTTAGTGTATGATCAGTTGGCTGACTTATTGCTAGGTACTACTTAAGTAAATGCCAAGTGAAGAGAGTAAGTGTCACACATTTCAACAACTAAGCTATTAAACCGTAACAGTTTGGTATTAGAGTGTGGTTGAGACCATGCCTCTTTGTTTTCCCATCGTATCCATTCAATACACCATTATGTTGAAGAAAATGACTTCCATTGAATGTGTTGATGTAATGGATGTTACAATCAGGAATTTCAAAGGAATTGCTAAGGTTGTAAGAAATTTGGAAACTGAAGAGATTCTTGAACTCTTCTGAAAGGCCAAAAATTAGGAATATCTCAAGTACTAAGTCTTGAATCTCAAAGCTAGTGCAAGATCTAAAGGCATAGGACTAGTGATGCTCTATGAGTCAATGAGTGACTTGTTACTATTAAGGACACTTAGAAGGATTAGGGGAATGCTATGAAAGACCTTACTAATGAGGTAAAAAATGTTGTAACAACTCTTTATGGTGAGATGAGTGACATAGTAGCCTATGTGAAAGTACTGATGATGGCCATTAGGAACAGTTTACAAAAGTGTGGTTCCTTAGAGCAAGTACAAAGGTGAAAGTCCCTAAACCAAGGTTGTATGCAGAAGAGGGAGAGATACGTAGAAGCTTGAGAATTTTGTCTTTGATATAGATTAACATTTCCAAGTAGCTAGTATAACTTCTAAGGAAGCTCAGCTAAATTGAGCTACTATGTTTCTCACATAAATGCTAAGGTCAGGTGGAGGATTAAGCACTAAGAGATTTAGAAGGTAAGGTGTAGCATCAATACTTGGAAAGAGCTCAAACAATATTTGAAGGTGCATTTTTATCGTGAGAATATTGACTATTTGGCTAAGTAGAAGGTAAGAGAATTGAGACGTACATGATCAATTTAAGACTTTGTGAAGAAGTTCACAACTATTATACTAGATATAAGGGACAAGGCTAAAAAAGATAAGTTGTTTTGTTTCATTAATGGTTTATCATGAGAAGCTACCATAGAACTTCAAAGAGGAAAAGTTCAAAGCCTTATGGAAGTGGTGGCCACAACTGAGCACTTGTTTGACTATAACATTAGCTTTCCACACTTGAAGTCCTATAGAGGGGTATGAATACTACTAGTGGTGGCTAGCTAGGCAATACTACAACATTTTTGGCTTCTAGCAACACTAAACTCTGCAACACTTAAAAACTGTTGCCTATAACTAGAATAGGCAATAGTTTTTTTTTGTTATTATTGCCTTCGGTTCTAATTTTAAGCAACAATCACTTAAAATCATTGCCATAGATATAATAGACAACACTTTTTTAAGTGTTGCAAAATTTTGATTAATAAGCAACACTTAAATTATGTTGCCAAACAAAAATTTTTTACAATAATTTTATAATATTAATTAATGCTTTAAATTGATTTTATAAGTTTTCCTTTTTACTCTCCCACCATTATTTCCCTATTCCCCCTTTACTTCCTCTGCTTTTCTATCTCCCACTAGGTTGCTCCTTTTGCTTCTGCTACTTTTGCTTCTGCTTCTGCGTTTATTGCTTTTGCTTTTACTGTTTCTGCCTCTGCACATGTTTCTACTTTTACTCTTTCTACTTCTGCTTTTGCTTGCTAAGTTCTCTAGTGTTTCTTCAGCTAGCGATCCATCTAACATAAAAAAATGTCAGGGTAAGTATGTTATTTTGTATTTGGTTTAATCTTTTATTTTGTGAACTTTATTTTGATATAGCTGAGAGAGTGTCATTGGGATCTAATAGTTGGTATCAAAGCTTTGGCTCTTAATACACCTTTGTTTGATCAAAATATGGATTCAAATTTAGCTATCTTCTTTGATTGCTCATCTTTGAATAATCCACCTTTTTTTGGCTTTGAAAACTTTAATTTTTGGAAATTTAAATTCAAAATCTTTATTAAGGCCTTGGATATTGAAATGTTGGAAATTCTAGATTCAGGCTATGAATGCCCTAAGATAATTATTAATGGAATCTTTGAGCCAAAATCTAAGTTGCTCTGGACTGAAGAAGAAAAAGAAAAACATATTCTTACCTCCAAATTAAAGTGGATCATTATTAATTCACTGTCTACTAATGAATTTCTAAGAATTTTAAAGTGTAGAACAACAAAGGATATTATAGATACCCTAGAAATCACCTATGGCTACAAATTTAAGGCTAATAGCAAAAAGGAAGAATGGCATTGTCTTTTGGCAAAGCATGAAAATGTAAAGGATCAAAAGTTTCCTATTTTCTATTGTAGTTCTTATGTAAGGGATTGAGATGGGGCCAATAATTCTTATAATGAAACCTTTGATGATCTTAATAACTTTGATGATGAATCTCATAAAGATCTTATTGACGTTTGTGTAAAAGTGCATAAGGCATTGTTTAAGACTCAAGAAGAATTAAAGAAAGTTAACAAGGAGCTAGAGCAGTTGAAAATTAGGAATAAAGGTACGTTGAAAAGGGTTGAGCAAACTAAAAAGGAAAATGCTGATTTAAACATCCTAGCTGAGAAATTAGCCTATAAGTATTGTGAATCTTACAAGTGTGAAATAGAGAAATTGAACAAGAATTCACAGGGATTTTCAGATAGCAATGCAAAATTGAACAATATGCTAGAATGTCAAAAAGAATTTCAAAGTAAAAGTGGTGTAGGATTTAAGCAATATAAAAAGAAGAGATCAAACAGGAATTCTAGACAAATTACCTGCTATTATTATAATCACAAGGGCCACCATATCATATACTATCCATATAAAAATGGAACATATGTGTTGAAACCCAATGCAAAGCTTGTTTGGTTACCTAAGGTGTATTTGTCTAATTTAATGTTGTTGCTGTAAGGTTTAACAAAATTTTGCTTTTAACACTGACAAATTTGGACCTAAATCTTATTGGGTACCTGCCAAGTCTATTTGACTTCAATTTTACAGGTATATGTGAGGAAAAAGAAATCAGCTTATTATACAAAATAAAAGTTGCAAGATAGACCTTGATAAACTCCCCTTTAATTTTCTAAAAATCTGCTTATTTCTTATGTTTAATTTGTATTTTACAAATACTAACTTAAGCTTTGGAGATATTGCTAAATTTGTTTTAGAGAAAGAGCTTGAAACATCAAGTAATTTGAGATATCTTTTGATCAAAATTTTTAGGAAAACATTTTAGGAACATTGAAACCTTTGATACAATAATTGATTTAGTAATCAATGTAATTTATCCAGGTTTTTTGCATGAATTTTTAATCGATGTCATATTCAATGCATTTGACAATTTTTATGTTAAGTATCGATGTATACTTCAATTTAGTCTAATCTTCAAACTTACAGGAAGGCTAAAAGTTTTTCAAATTTTTATAAATTATTGGATAAATCGATTACATATTCGATGTGAAGAACAACACTTATACACACACTGATGTCCAAATTGATGCACATATGAATATCTGATGAACAAATTCATATCATAATCAATGCATTAGTATTTTTAGTTCTCCACATTGATGCATACATCGATTCAACACAAGATAATATAAATACTGACTTTGAAGTCGATCCCATTCCAATAGTAACCTTTAGGCCCTATTCAATTTTCCTCTTGGCACTTCTCCTTTATAATCTCAAAAATCTTCATTTTTGAACTAATTTTCACCAAATTTCTTCCACAAAAACATCAACAATAACATTCTTCACTACTTTAATTGATTGATTCCACAAAAAAACTCTCTAAAATCAAAATACTTGAATTCAACCTAAAACCCTAAACATAAAAAAACCTTCTTTCTTATCGACAATCAAAAATGGCAAAGAGGATCAAGATTTCAGCCAAACACAAGGACAAATCCCCAATTAGAACTACTCAATCAGATGAAGAAGAATCATTCTTCATGTCACAAAATGAGTATGCTCCTTACTTTGCCTTTGAAAATAAAAAAGTTGAACCCTTGAAGTGTTTTACTGATTAGCTGTTCAAAATAACCCATCTAGTTGAGTTATTTGCTAAGTATAAGCTTGAAAAATTTTTAATTTTCAAAGACACAGCCTATCCTAGGCTTGTAAAGATGTTCTATGCTAACTTAGTTAATGCATGTGGCAAACTGTCTTGTTATATGATGAGGAAGCACATTGTCATTAACTCTGAGATTTTTGCAAATGAATTTGAAATGGATACTTTTATGCCTAAGCTTATTGCAGGATCCTTCAATGAATATAGCAAGGAACTGGTAGTTAAAATGCTATTTCCCTACTCCACCCTAAAAGATGGCAATGGGAGATTGCTAATAACTAGCCTATCTCCTGAAGGTAGGATCCTACACTATGCTTTGTGCAGAGTTATTTTGCCAAGGGTCACCAATTTTACTCAAATACTGGAACATGAGCTATTTTTGATGTGGATTATTAAAAAATCAAATTGATTTCAATTTTCCATACTTCATTTTGAAATGTATGAGTAATTTTTCTAGAAGAACTGATATTGGATATCTTCCATATGGTGTTATCTTGACACCATTCTTTGCAAAAGCAAAAAATAAAGATTTCAAATGAACTTTTGGCTTCATGTCCAAATGTAATGACAATGATCATCGCATCACATTTTTCACAAAATGGGTTTTAAAGAAGATAGTCAAGGAAAATGGGTCAGCAAAACACTTTTCCCCACACAATCTTCTGGTCAAACATCAACACAAGATGCAGTTTTCACAGAGATAAAAGCTAGATTGATTACATTGATTGAACGTATGCACAAACATATGACGGAACAAACCAATAAAATAACTGAGAGTCAAGATGCATGGTTCAACATAATGGAAGAAAGAATGTCACTGTTAGAAGAAAAAGTTGACAAATTAGACAAAGAGATGAACAAAAGACTTAACTCACTTAACGATCAAGTTGAAGAGATTAGATTGACACTACAGCAACAAGATGAAGAGGCTGAGTTGTAGAAGTTAAATGAATTGCCTCTTAAATAGTTTTTTATCTATATCTAAATTTTATCCCTTAGTCCCAATTATTCCCTTTATTATTGTTGTTATTATTTTGTATTGAGATTATATTTTGATATGTGATGTATTTTGATACTTTTATGGATAATTTTAACTAAATGTTGCATTTAATTTGTGATGATATTTTTGGATGATTTAAGTATCCTTATTACTATGATATTTTTGAATATATTCTAAAGCTTACAGTGATGTATTTTATGCTTTAAATCTTCGTTAATTCTAGTTGATTTATGATTCTATTGATATATGAATCCTTATTACTTTTTTAACTATTTGGTACATATTTTTCATGTTATGCTTTTTGATGTCCCAAAAAGGGGAGAAATATGAAATTTTCAAAAAGTTCAAAATTTTTAAACTTTTCAAAAATCCCATAAATTTTAGATGTTATGTTCAAATTAAATTTTTTTTATGAAATATTATTTTCAATTAAAAAGGGGGAGAAATTTTTTTTAACCAATTAGAGATAAATTGCTCTCAATTTTTTATTTTTTCTTTACTTTGAAACTAATCTAAAATTGTTTGTCAAAATCAAAATAGGAGAGGTTGTTAGCCTTATTAGGAGATTGTTACCCTTATTAGTTCCATACGCATTTCTTAGTTTTAATGTTGAAAAATAATTTTAATCAATTTTTTTTCATATTATTTGATATCACATTTTACTGCTTATTTTAATTTGTTTTTCAGGTTTTAAAGGTATGCAATTATGATTCAAGAGATTCAAGATTAACTTTAAGATTTATTTTTATTTCAATAGGATCTCTTGTAAATAAAGTCAATTGATTTTTTATCCAAACACTTTTAACTAAACAATGAGGTAGAAAAACTATTTGAAGAAAATAAAATTTTATAAAACTATTTTTTCACTTCATACATCGATTTACACATCTATTTATGTCTTTAAAATTAATATACATCAATGTTCACATCAATTTGATAAAGAATAGTTTTTAAAATTCATTTTACCAAAGGTTGAAAAAAATAACAACTTTGATGCAATAATTGATGCAAAGACTATAAACAACAAATGACACTTCAATTATGACATCGATTAATTAGTTGTAACCACCTGTAATCGATGTGACAATTGATTCAACAATTGAAAGTTAGTTATTTTGTTACAAACGGTTACAATAGTTACAACAACCTAACATCCTTCCCTATTTAAACAATCTTTCACCTTTTTTCTTTACAGTTCAATGCAAAATCATTTGTTAAAGAGTTAAAACATTTTTCTCTTTGCCTCATCAATTTCTGAAATTCTATCAAGTTTTGGATCAAGATCTATTGAGTTTATCTTAGATAGTTTAAGATTTTCATCTCAAACATTGGCATTGTATTTCATACTTCTTTTCTATTTCTATTTCCTTGTTTTCAAGATTTCTAGGGATTTAGAAATCTTGTATAGGTTAGCAAGAACTTATTAATCTTGTGTTTTTGTTTAGGTTTAGAAGGGCCTATTCCAATTCTTCTAGGTTAGCAAGAAGCCTATCAAATACTTGTGTATTTGTTGTAAAACTGGCATTTCAGGAGCCTGGTAAATCCTGATAGTTTTGTTTTTCAATTTAAGAGGTCTTTATTGAACCAATTTAAAAATTTATATCTACTGATTTTTATTCTTACTTCTCAGTTGTTATTTTTTGTTATTTTGCATTTAATCCTGCTAATCATAATCATATTCGTTGTTTGAATATTGAATCAAAACAAAACAAAGGATTATACAAATTCTCCAATGAGAAACGGGCAAGATTCGTTTAGATTCTGCATTTTTAGCCACTCTTTGGGACCTAACATCCTTTTTGCTTACTGCGTCTCATTAAAGCTCTTTCTTGCTTTCCTAGCATGATTCTTGCACTTTGAAGATATTTTTTATAAATCTAAACTGATTAAATTATTCTAACTACTTTGTTTTACATTTTTACTGATTATTTTTGTTTAACTATTACCTATTTTATAGGTTAATTAGTTTTCTTGTTTTGTTTTCTATACTTTTAGACTTTAATTTCTATACTAGTTTATTTGTGACTTATTTTGCTTGCACGCTTAGGTTAGTACATATTTTTAATTATTAGTTAATTAATTATTCATAATTTTCAATGTTGTAAGAGTTAATTTTTAATTATTGGTTGTATTTTCTTGTATGTTTGAATTATGATTGACTAATTATAACTAGTGAATTATATTTAGGAATTATATATATTTTGAGTTAGATTGTGTAGTATTAAGTAGTTATATGACATAGTTAATAGTGTTGATGAAATTACTTTAAGAATTACATATATTTTTATTTAGAACATATTTTTATTTTAGAAATTATATATATTAATTTTGTTAATTTTTGAAATTAGTAAATATATTGCAGATATTAATTATTCATCCATAGTTAGATTTGATCATTGCTTATTTTTATAAAGTATGAGAAAAAATAATAATGGAACTACTTACGGTGTATAAAAATTCAGTAAATAGTTTCTCCTCTATATTTTTGTAAGTATGTAGTGATTTTCTTCTATTTAAATTAACTTCGATGAACAAAATATGGAAATTTTGGAACACCATAGGTAGATGTATGATAGACTTCTTCTGGGATGTAGTGGATATAAGACGAATTTTCTTAATAGAGTGGAAGAATTTATGGATTTTGTAAAAACTTAGCCAATTTGTATATGTGATGGTGGGATAAGGTGTTCATGCTTCAAATGTAAATGGAGAAAATTTTTACTCCCTAATGAAGTTAAGGTTGATTTGTATAGATTTGGATTTAAATGTGATTACAAGTGGTGGACTGATCTTGGTGAGGAGAGACCTATAAAAAAGAGAGAACCTTCTAGTGATGTGAAATGAGATTTTCATGATAAAAGGAATATGTATGGAAACATAGTGATGGATACTGGTTGGCTAGACGTTGCAACACACTTTGAATGCAATGTAGAAGAGCCTCCAAATAGAGATGCCTACAAAGTTTATGAAAGGTTAGAAGCTAAACATTGTCCATTATGGATAGGTTGTGATAACCTTGTCATTAGCAATAAAGCATAAAATCTAACCTTAACTTACCACCAAATTTCTTTGATTAGATTATGCAACTTATGACCAAGGCACATCTACTTGATAACATTCTTCCTTCTAACTTGTATGAAACAAGTGAGTTAGTGAAGAATTTAGGATTAGGGCATCAGAAAATAGACTATTGTATGAAAGGTTCATGTTGTTCTATAAGGAGGCTAGATTTGATAAAGAATGTAGAATTTATAGTTTGCCTCAATATAAGGAATAGAGGATAGGCCGGACTAGCAAAAAAGTTTCATTTAAGGGAATGTATTATTTGCCCTTAATTTTCAGGTTGCAATGGCTGTATGCTTCGATGAATCAAAAGGAGACGTGTGTTTTGTGTCATCTTTTAGGGTTTGCAGTCAATCCTTGAAATGTGAGGATTAGATTATGTATTGATTGATTTACTCCATTTGATCATAATGCTACACTATACTCATGTTGGCCAATAATAGTCACTCCTTACAATTTGCCTTCAGATATATGTATGATAGCTCTATATATGTTCCTAACCTTGGTCATCCTAGGTCTAGAAAATCCATAAAGTAAAATTGTTATGTTCATGCAACCATTGATAGATGAGATACTCACTTTGTGGAGTGATGGTGTCCCAATGTATGACATTTCAATAAAGCAAAACTTTGAAATGAAGGTCGTATCGTTATGGATCATCAATGACTTTCTTGTATATGGGATGTTATCTAGTCGGCAAATGGCTAGCAAATTTTCTTGCCTAATGTGTATGGAATCCATAAAAGTATTCACCTTAAAGCATGAGAAGGAAACAATCATGGTTTGATTGATACTAACAGGTTTCACCATTCGATCATCTTTTTATAGGAGAAACTAGAACAACTTAATAAAGAATAGAGTGAAGAGATTTGAACCACCTCCAAGATTAATTAGTGAATAAGTTTTTCATTGAGTTTGTTCCAATCCAAAAGTCACAAAAACTTGGCCAATTAGGATGTTAGGATATGAGTGGATCACAATTTGACTAAGAGAAGCATATTTTGGGACTTGCTATATTGGCAATCCAACTTACTCTAACGCAATCTCAATGTCATGCACATAGTGATGAACATCTTTAGTAATGTGTTTTATACAGTGATAGTTGTTAAAAGGAAAACCAAAGACAATATTAAGGCAAGGATGGATTTGCCAGAGTGCTACAGAAGAAAGGAGTTGGAGCTTAAAGAGGTTGCAAATGGAAAATTATATAAACCTAAACCTTCCTCCACCTTTGGCTTGGATTAGAGAAGGATAGTCTGTGAGTGGATCAAGGAGTTAAGGATGCCTGATGATTATGCCTCCAAATTGGATAGGTGTGTTGATGTATGTGGTGGTAAGATACTTGGTATGAAAAGCCATAATTGTCATATTTTCATGGAAAGATTGCCTTTTATTACCTTTTCCAGATCTTATATAGAGAGCCTTAACTGAGTTGAGTCAATTACTTAGGTAATTATGCTCAATAGTTCTGCAAGAAGAGGAATTGCTATGAATGAAACAAAATATTCCCCTTATAATATGCAAAAACAGGTCTTCCCACTATTTTTTTGACTCAATGGAGTATCTATCCATTCATTTGCCATTTGAAGCAAGGGTAGGCATCCTTGTGCAATATCAATGGATGTATCCATTTGACACATTTGCTAACAAGTTGAAGAAGAAAGTTGATAATAGAGTTAGACCTTAAGGAAGTATATGTAAAGCTTATTTGACTAAGGACATAGTTTAGTTTTGTTAATACTATTTTGGCCCCTCATGTGTAATGACAAAGCACACGAGTTAGTAGGAATGATGATTGGGTTGGTGATGCAACCTTGGAGCCTATTCTTTCCACCTTCAATCTTCTAGGATGCTTTGTTAGGTTCTACCAAGAGTGATATTTGGAAGATGAAGAGTTGAAATTAGCCATAAGACATGTGCTTTTAAACTGTGATGAAGTAGAGCCATTTAAAGAGTAAGTATATATGCAGCTATCTTAATAATTCATTCCATATTTTCAACTTTGATTTCATCAATTTTAGAATACTAATTTCCTAAATTGTTATTCCCTGCAGTATGTTTGATAGATGGTTGAAGGCTATGTATTTGGTGATGCAAGATGAAGACATTAAAGCAATGGTCAATGTTCAGTTCACTTTCTGGTTTCACTCTTTTAAATGTATAAACAATAATTACTTTTCCTATGTGGCATTGTTTATATATGTATGATGAATTTTTTGTATGAAATTGTGTTATTCTCAGGTTCACAATCCCTCCAATGGTGTAGTCAATCAATATCTATTAGATTTAGCTTAGGGTTCTCTAAGGGTGGTCAAAACATTTCCAATGTATTTTGTCAATGTGTATTAGTTGCACACACATCAATGGAATTAAGGGAAAAAAACAATTAACAATGGAGTACATGTATGGCCATTAGGAATGTTACAACAGGGGAAGATGACTTCTATGGCATTTTTAATGAGATTGTACAACTTGAGTATCTAGGATTGCTGATCAAAAGGGTAGTACTTTTCCACTATGAGTTGTTTGATCCTGTGTTAGACAATGGCATAAGATTGTAACCCTAATATGGCATAGTTGAAATCAAACATACAAGACAATATGTGAAGTATGATGCTTTCATTGTTGCACAATAAGTAACACATGTGAATTATGCACCATACCTATGAATAAAGAGAGATAAGCAAGGCTGATATGTTGTTATAAAGACAAAGCCTTGCAAATTGGTTAAGGATAATCACATAGTAGAACATGCTTACCATAATGATCATATGTCATATGCACCTCAATTGATTCTAGCAAATGAGATGAAGATGGTGGATATAGGGAACTATATGAGCTAATAGATGTAGAATAAGAGGGCAATGTTAACGAAGATAAAGGTAAGGATCAAGATGATGATAAAGAAGATGTAGATGATGAATCCAATGAATTAAACTACCATTTTATGCATGACATGTTAATTTGTTACTTGTATATATGAGTGCTAAATTACTTTATTTATATTTCAATTTATATGATTATTTCTAATTATGTCATGCGCAAATCTTTGTAGATGATAAGCCATAGAGGTTCTAGACAAAGAGGTAGAGGAAAGCAGTCATAGGGATGAAATTACCCCTGCAATTCCCCCAGCAGTAGTTCCTATATGATTTCCAACTAGAGTGCTATAATTGTTGTTCCTCCTTGCTACACTTTCATGCCCACATCGTGACCGACATCTAGCCAAATAAAACTACCTACACAGGTTCTGGTATAGACTCAGTCGCAATAGCAACAAGCCCCATCCCCGAAGATAGTTGGGATATCTTCATAAATGGCACGTTTATCTTCAAGAGTGGCATCTATCTCTAGACAGCCTCCACCTCTCATAGTACATGTACTTGGTCCCAAGGGGACCATTATGCCATATAAGATGGGGTATGCATTTTTGATTAATTTTTTTCATTATATTTTTTTAATTTCTTAACGTTATTTTTTTTTATAGGTTAATTAGGCTTTTCCTAAGTCACATGTTGGTAGGCACCATACACCATATCATTATGAGCAAATATGAAGTGTATGGCCTTCATAGAAGATTATTCTAAAGCTCACCCATAGGATGTTATATGTAGAGTTTGAGGTAAAGTTTCAAATATTTCATTCATAATTTTAATTTCTCTTTTTAAACTATTCACTAACTATTTGGTTTTTTCCTTGTTTTTTTTTAAATTGTAAAAGTATTAGAAGTGGAACCTTTCTTGTAAGAAGGACGTGTGGAAGAACTTCAACCATAAGAGTTCCAACAAAATGAAAGATATGCTGGATGAGATGTGAAAGAAGAGGGAAACTCAACTCGGGTGGATTAGGGATAAAGATTGGGAAGGCTTTCTCAAGTATTGGGAGGACCCTAAATTCAAGTCTAAGTCTAAGCAAAATAAGAGGAGCAAAGCCTTGGATGTGATTGGATAGGGTTCTTTTGTTCACATAGTTGGATGCATCCCCGTATCAAAGGATCGATTGTGCATGGTAACGTTATTTTTATGTTAATGTTATTTGTGTCATTTTAACTTAATGTTATTTATGTTTATGAAAATTTTTATTTTGTGAAGATATGTAAGATTTGCCTAGATGGTCTATTTTGTCATACCCACACCTAGAAGGATGACTAGTGAGTCTCTAACGGTTGTTGAAACTAACAAAGGTAATACTAAACTACCTATACTAATAGCTAGGGTGAGTCCAGGTTGAATCCATAGAGATTGGTAATTAATTTCTTTGTGCTTATATTATAAAATAGGGAGAGGTTGGATATCTAATTAGAATAGGTATTTAATCAAATAGTTTAAGTAAAAAGAAAATAAAAACAAAAATGAAAGGAAAAAATCAAATAAGAAAGCTTCGATCTAAGGGACTCTTGTAACCAATTCTATGATTGATCCTTGAAATTATTGCTTCATTTCCTCTTTCATTGTTTAACCAAGAGTCTCATTAAGGCCAGCACTTATTTAATTCTTTTTGATTTCTTCCTAAATTTGCCAATGAAACCCAACACCTAATTGACCTTTATAGTTAATTTAGTTAAAGCCCAACACATCAACCAATTTACTAATAGCATTAAGATCTAAAAACACTAAGTTAATTAATTAATTATCCCAACAACAACTCAATTAATTACTCCTAATTCTCGAGGAAAATTGACTTACCCTAGAAGCAAATCAAAACTATGTTGCTACTCCAGCCAAATAACCACAAACAACAACAAATTATTTATGGAAATTTAGCTAGTAGTAAATCACAATAAATAATTAATTAATTAGTCACCTTAATCAGTCATACAAGCAACTATTAGCATTAAAATAGAGACTTAAGAAAATCAAATTGGGAATCAATTGAAATTACAAGCAAGTTTCACAATGAACAAAAAAATTAGTGCAGACTTTCCCTTAGACTGAGATGGAGTTTAGCTACCTATTATTGTAAAAATAAAAGGAAAGAAGAAACCTAATTAAGGTTGGAGCCTTTCCCTAGCAAAGTTCCTCCTATTCTCCAAATTGGGGACAATGTAAAATGAATATAAAAGTTATTATAATTATGGCTTAGCTAAGTATTTATAGGTTCACTGCACTGCCTCTTGCTTGGGTTGCTAATTAAGGTTGGAAGGAGGCTTAATTAGATATGGGTCCATTCATATGAAATGTACCTTTTCCTCTCAAGAGTCCAATGACCTTAACCTTCCATAAAAATTTGATTCCTAGCTTAAGTTATGGGCCAAAAATGAAAATAGCATTTTAGACCAATCTAACCCATAACAAAATTTAGCACTTAAGTCCACACCTATGGAATTAATTGAAAACAGTGTATTTTGACCTCAATCCCTTCATGAAAGTTATTTATATGAATTTTAGCTATCTTATAGGCTTAGATTTGAACCAAATTGATGGGTGGGGCTCTAATTATGAATGAATTAGCAAAAATAGCTCTAGATCACAAGACAACACTTTGTTTTAGCTTATAGGATTTAATTGGCCTTTGTTGATAGTGGAATTTGGTTTAGGGCCAAGTTCCTGTCAACGGGAGATCAGTTCTCTTACCAAGCTATTTTCTATATTGAGAAGAGGTGCGATGATGCAAATGGACAAGAGGAAAGAGGGGGAAAGGCAAGGTTTTAATGTGGTTCGGCAAAATCCAGGCGGCACAGGACCCTACGTCCACGACGAGAATTTTATTGATATGAAGGATTATTTATATAGAGTTTTGGCTTATAATATGCTTGCCTCCTCTTCTTTCTTCTAACAATGTAATCCTATTTATAGAGGAAGGTGGAGTTACATGCATTAATTACAAGTTACAATTGTGTTACATCAAGATATAAATGGAAAAGATAGTAAAAACTAAAATCCAGCTATTACAGGATGTAGGTTGCAGGATGGGTCCCTTTTGCTGGTGGACTTGTATTTTTAAACGTCTTTTGCTTGGTGTGGTCTTACCATGCAGGGTATTCATCATCTCGAGCTGGGGTTCCTTGCTCGGGGTCACTATAGGAGGTCACTGTAGTGAGCTCAATGCCACTATAGTGAGGTGGCGAGCTCGAGCAATATGATCAATTACTTCACGAGCTGATATTGGGATGACTTCGCTGTGCCACTTTCTAATGGAGGGCAAAGTGAACCTTGCTGGGCGCCCTTGGCGAGGTGAGGGGCTTAGCTTCTGCCAGGCTCGGGGCTTGTTCTTTCAAGGCTACTTTTCGCCTATAACATAAGCCCCCCAACTCTCGATTTGCTTTGTGAACCGGGAGTTGTAAGTTTTTCAAAGCTCAATTCGTATCTTCAATCAGTGTCTTTCCTTGACCAGAGTGTTGTTTCAGTTGTCTTTTCACTCTGCTTTAGACCATACTTTCTTTAGTGTGCCATTTTTGGCCATTGGAGTGGCATTCCGTTGGTTTTGGGTTATTGGATGAAGATCAGTTGGATGCCTTATGGATCCTTCGGTGGACCGAGCGGGTCTTTTTATACCTGTGGGGCTTTTTCCTTTTGCTTTAGAAGAGTTTGAATGCTAGAGGCTAAAGAGCCCCCTACGTTTCTGTCGACTTTGCTTTTGATGAAGCTTGTCGAGGCATGGATGGTCTGTTACAGAGTGTCGAAAGGCATGGATAGCTTGTTGCACATGGCTTCACCATAGGAACCGTCTGGTGGGCTCTTGGGGAGTCTTGTGCAGATCCCAAATTATCTTCTCTCGGCATTGCTTGTGAGCTACTGCCTGGCCAGCCAACTTCTTATGACTTTTTTATTTACTCTAGGTCTGGCTCAGGTGGATATGCCAAAGGAAAATAAGCAGGAGTAGTTGGAGATCGTTGTCCTTCCTGCAAGCGTGAGCCCACTAATTAGCCTTCTACTCTTTCTTGCAGGAATGGTAGTGCCAGGTCTTTGAGCTTCTTGCCTTTGTTTCTGCATTTCTTCTTTTGATGTAATTTTATCTCGTTTAGCGAGGTTATTTCATTGTATGATCTTTTCTTTCTTTGAATGTTGTACCGGATGCTTCGTGCATCGTTGTATGTAAATTTTTGATGATTAATAAAATCTCTTTTTGGCCAATCAGTCGTGCTTTATCTTTTTGGTTACTTAATTCTGTTGTGAGTGAGAATGGGGTCCCATGCGAGTTACGCCCTAGAAATCTCATTTGAGCCATGAGAGTTTGTCCTCATGAGAGTTTTGATTTTTTATCCGCATGCTAGCTGCGGGCGCTCAGTTGCATGAAAGCTGTAACGATTTTGTTTTAGCATCCTTGCACTATAGTGGACTGGTGGCTTATCGTTGAATTTTGAGCACATCACTGAGGTAGGCTCTGGGATCATCTCACCCTCGATCTTATTTTGGTGTGGCGAGGTGATAACTCATCGCCAAGTAGGATCATACATCCATACCATAGCAAGCTCATTGCTCAGTCTCACAGCAAGCTCATTGCTCAGCGAGGTAGCAAGCTCGTCGCTCAGTCCTACAACAAGCCCATTGCTTAGTGGTCGGGGAATTCGCTCCCTTGGTTGTAATTCATGAAATGTGACTTGCTTTGGATGCATTGATGGGGTAGGCCTTACGCCGTCTCACCCTCGGATGAATCCTTGCAATGATGAAGTGAAAACTCTTTGTCTAGACAATGCTTTTCTGGGCCAATCGGCAATTTACATTGATTCAGCATACAACAGTTAATGCAACTAATTGCCATTGATAGCCAATGAGTGTTATAGGATTAGAATATGGTTCTAATAGAGGGCTCAAGCTCTTGGGTGATAACTCACTGAGCCTATTGAGCACGCTGTCCAGGTGGTCTTACCACATAATCCTGTAGTCGGTCTCTTCTAATGAGGTCTTTGATGGTGTCTTTTAGTACCCGACATTTTGAGGTGGTGTGTCCAGCCTCATTGTGGTAAGCACAAAATCTGCTTTGGTCTCTAGACTTGATGAGTACCCTCATTGGTCTAGGCTTTCTGAAGTCCTCGTTATGTCTCTCTACGGTAAAGATTATGTCCTGCGTATCTGACAGGATGCTGTAGCTTTTGAAGAGGGCTCCAAGTCGCTGAGGCTTCGCCTTCTTCACGAGATGAGGAGTGGGGTCATCGTGATTGTGGTGGGACCATTAGGGCCCACTCTATGCTTGGGTTCCTCTGTTCTGAAGGTTTCTTCCCAGCTTATTTGTTTAGTAGCTCACTCGTAGAATTTAGCGAGGTCTTAAGATGGGGACTTATAGAGGCTTCAGTATAATTTTCCATCTTTGTGAAGTTCCACTGAGATTGCTGTTAAAATACTCTCCTCTGAGGGATTCTCCATGAAGTTGGCCTCGTGCCTGAATCGGGCTATGTAGTCTTTGAGCGGCTCCTCTTTGCGTTGGAAGATCATTGCGAGATGATAAGGGGGTGCAAGTTGTTTCTTCAGCGCTTGGTATTGATCGATGAATTTTCTTTAGCATTCTTCCCAACTGTTGATGCTGCGTGCTGGGAGGTTTCTGAACCACATCCTCGGTATACCTCCTGTTGTATGTGAAATTTGATCCTAGACGAACCTTCGAGCAGCTTGAAAATGGTGAAGGAACTAGCTCGAGGAAATGATTAGGCCGCTACGACCTCAGGTCACTTCGCGAAGTGATCTCCATAGCTTGAGCTCGTGGGCTACTAAGTGAGCTCGACCTCAGCTCCATTACTCACAAATGGGCAAGCGACCTGGCTAATGAAGCATAACCTGCATCCTGAAGACTCAACAGAAAACTAAGTCACGTCTTGCCCCAGTGGGCAAATGGGGTCCAGCCTATAAAAGACAGCTTGCAGCAGCCGAAAGTAGAAGATTTAGTCTGTATATTCTATCTTGTACAATAAATGCTGATGTAATAGGTTTACTACATAGGTAATTACCATTGTAGTCTCCTATCCTCTATAAATATGAGGAAGGAGCCCCTTCATAGAAGATGACTCATTTCTTCATACTGAAACTCTGCCAAAACAGAGATCAAACATTGTAACATTGTAGAAATACTATATCAATAACATGCTACTGTGGACATAGGGTCTGGTGATATCCAGATTTGGCCAAACCACATTAAATCTTATGCTTCCTTCTCTACTCTTCCCTTCTTCTCCTTTGATTATTTTTCCATCCTGCTATATTTGAACCAGTCATAGGTCAAAGATCCCGAAGTATCCCCTGTTGGTCTGAGTTTAGATCATTGCCAAAATCTGAAGTCAATATTTTGGCACCGTCTCTGGGGATCTTGCCTATTCTAGTTCATTTCTGCTACAATGGCCAAGGGAAGAGTCACCAGAGCCTTGAATGCACAACCCCATCCCCCAGATGGCCATGTTTTGACAATGGACTTGTCAACTACTCCTGTCATCAGAACAGCTACTGGTATTCCTCTAGCCAGTTTAGTACAATCAGTCCAAGTCGCCAATGGCACTGACGGACCATAGACCTGGCTTCAATGCTAGGGAAAACTTGAATGCATGATGGGAGAGTTGACTAAAACAGTCACAATGCTGGTACAAGCACGAGCCCAAAATGTGTAAGGGTGGACTGAAACCACCGTACCCAAGGCTGAATGTTCCGGTGAGACCAACCAAGAGCAAACTTTCCATCGCCACCCATATGGCCGAAACGGTGAACCAAACCACTAAGTCTTTAGCCAAAGAGTGGGGGGCTTGGATGTTTTGGTGGAAGACCTCCTTCAGAAAGTCAGGCATCTGGAGAAGCATCCTTAGAGCTAGAATGACCAAGGTCGCTCTGGGGAGCAAACCCCTTTCTCTAGAGAGATTATGGAAGAACCCCTTCCATGCAAGCTTAAAGTTCCAGCCATTCCGCTATATTACGGACACAGCGACCCGAATAACCATCTAGACTTGTTCAACATCCAGATAGATCTATAAGCTTGTAACCCCTTGATCAGATGTCATGTCTTTCCTGCTACCTTGGGTGAAGTTCCCCAAATGTGGTTCAGGAGCCTCCCAGCTCACAACATAAGCAGTTGGGGAGGCTTTCAAGAAAGGTTTGTTTATCAATACCAAGCACTGCGAAAGCAAATCGTGCCCCCATGCCACCTCACTATGATCTTCCAGGGAAAGTAGGAAGCGCTGAAAGATTACATTACTCGCTTTTCACGCGAGGTCAATAATGTTGAGAAGCCCTCAAATGAGGCTATTCTGGCTGCTGTCTCGGCGGGATTCCATAGGAATGGAAAGCTGTTCAAGAGCTTGTACAAGTCCCCAGTTAGCAACTTAGGCAAGTTCTATGAGCGGGCCGCTAAACAAATCAAGTGGGATGAGACTTTCGGCTCACAGAGAATCGAAATAAGTAGTTCAACTCCTAGCAGGAAAAGAAATAACCATGGGAATGGAAATGACAATCTTGAGTGCTAGCTCGCTAAAAAGAGCAAGGATGAATGACCCTTACCCCAAACTCGCCATAACATTTATAGCATCTTGTCAGATGCTCAGGACAAGATCTTCGTAATGGAAAAGGACAAGGAAGACTTTGGAAAGCCTACACCCTTGATGACTCCCGACAAGTCCAGACTCAATTGGGGAAAATTCTGTGCATATCACAACAAATTTGGGCACGCCACTTTAGAGTGTTGGGAGCTAAGAGACGCTATTGAGGATCTCATCAAAAGAGGTCATTTGCATGATTACATTGTGCGGCCCTCCAGGCAATAGCATGGATCATCCTAACGGGACGCTGAACAAAAGCAATCTCCTACTATCAGGATGATCTTTTAAACTCTTGTACTTATTTGTAAATTGCATGAACATTTTGAATATAATTACTAATATTAAGTTTTCTTCTAATAGGTGACTTGCTTGACTGGCATCCTTTTATTTGGGCATAAGATTGCCCCGGCCATAAGATCGGCCATCCCTTTATTTGGGCACGAGATCACCTCGACCACAAGATCGGTCACCCCTTCTATTTGGCCACGAGATTAACCTGAGCACGAGATCACTCACTTGTAAAATTTGCATCTCTCATGCAAACTCAATCAAGTTGCAGCTCTCATGCACACTTATCTATTTGGTCACGAGATCAGCCCGAGCATGAGATCGCTCACTTGTCAAATTCGTAGCTCTCATGTGAACTCAATCAAGTCACAGCTCTAATGCACACTTATCTATTTGTCCACGAGATCGGCCTGGGCACGAGATCACTCACTTGTCAAATTTGTAGCTCTCATGCGAACTCAATTAAGTCGCAGCTCTCATGTGCACTTATCTATTTAGCTACAAGATCGACCTAAGCATGAGATCACTCACTTGTTAACTTCATGGCTCCCACATGAACTTATTTTATTATTTAATGATTTTCACACTAATATGTTCATTTATTTGGCCACAGGATCGGCCCGAGCCCGATATCGCTCCGGTTCACAACTCATGCTACCTTTTGACTATGTGCAGGTCGCACAGATGGTTTAAACCGAAGCATTTGCAAAAGAAAACAAAAATAGACAAAAATTGCAGAAAAGAAATCTTATTCTTGAAAAGAGCTCAACAAGGAAGATTTACATTGGAAAGCTCTGTATACAGACTAGGCAAAACACAAAGGAAAAAATCTATGACTACGAAAAGGGATCGGCCACGAAGGGTCGTGCCTCAGTTTATTGGGACCACAGCCACAACTTTCTTCTTCCAGTGCACAATCAACGGCAACACTGTATCCCTTCGCCCTCAACCACCTGCTCCTCTTGAAGGAATCTAATCAAGAAGCTTTGGGAGCTTAGTCGGCCAAGCAAATGCCTCACGGCGGAGCTAAGAGGACGTAGTCTGGGATCCATATGAGATCCTTCCATATTACCAAGGGAGATAAGTTTTCAAAGTTTACTGCATATGTAATTACCATTGTAGCCTCCTTTCTTCTATAAATATGAGGAAGGAGCCCCTCTGTAGAAGATGACTCATTTTTCCATACCGAAACTCTGACAAAATAGAGATCGAAGATTGTAACATTGTAGAAATACTATATCAATAACATGCTATTGTGGACGTAGGATCTGTTGATATCCGAATTTGGCTGAACCACATTAAATCTTGTGCTTCCTTCTCTGCTCTTCCCTTCTTCTGCTTTGATTATTTTTCTATCCTGCTATATTTGAATCGGTCATAGGTCAGAGATCCTGAAGTATCCCCCATTAGCCAGAGTTTGAATCATTACCAAAATTCGACATCAACACCTCCTAGCGTAGTTAGGAAGACACGACATTTGATCAAAGGGTCGCTTGTTTGCAAATCCACTTGGATGTTAAGCATGTCTAGGTGGTCGCACAGATCACGATTTCTATCATACAGTGGGATCGTAGGCACTTTGAGTTTCTGTAAGAGAGGCTGCATTTCGATCTCCATAGAGAAAGGCAAACTTTCCTCGTGGCAAGGGTGGTCGCTTGGAGGCTGCGGGCATTCTTTTAGTTATTTTAACCTTTGGAGGAGTTCCTCCATGGTCGATTGTTGCCTTTCAGGTTGAGGGGTAGAACCTTTTGCCCATTGAGAACCCCCAATCGTTGACTATTGTGATCTTCATGAGTTCCTCTTTGTGCTTCCTTATGGAGCTTTCGAAGTTGGGTCATGATCTCTTCTTGTTTTTGAGCCCCTAGGGCTTGAGCCTAAGTCAAGGCTTTGACAGTTTTGGCTAACTCTCTCACCATGTTCTCAAGTGTCGGTTGGGATTGGTCGAGCATCCGTACCTCCTCATTTCCAAGGATAGGAGTAGAGTGATGATAAGCCCCCATGGCTGGGGTGTCTACTGGTTGGATGATGGTTGAACTTCATGTGGTCCTTCCTCTAGCCATTGCTTCTGTAGGGATAAGTATGGGAAACAGGTACAGAAAATAGTTGGCCCTACTTTTAGCCTCAAAATGTTAATGGTGGAATTTGGTTTGGGGCTAAGTTCTTGTCAACAGGAGATTAGTTCTCTTACCAAGTTGTTTTCTGTATTGAAAAGAGGTGCGATGATGTAGATGGACAAGAGGAAGGAGGGGGAAAGGCAAGGTTTTAACGTGGTTCAGTTAAATCTAGGCAGCACCAGACCTTACATCCACGGCGGGAATTTTATTGGTATGAAGGATTGTTTATATAGAGTTTTGGCTTATAATATGCCATCCTCCTCTCCCTTCTTCTAATAATGTAATCCTATTTGTAGAGGAAGGAGGAGTTACATTCATTAATTACAAGCTACAGTTATGTTACATCAAGATATAAATGGAAAAGATAGTAAAAACTAAAATCCAGCTATTGCAAGATGTAGGCTACAGGATGGGTCCCTCCTACCGGTAGTGGACTTGTATTTGTTAATGTCTTCTGCTTAGTGTGGCCTTACCGTGCAGGTTGTTTGTCATCTTGAGCTGGGGTTCCTTGCTCGGGGTTGCTATGGGAGGTCACTGTAGCAAGCTTGGTGCTGTTGTAGCGAGGTGGCGAGCTTAAGTAATATGATCGATTGCTTCTCCATGACTTCACTGTGCCACTTTCTGATGGAGGGCGAAGCGAAGCTTGTTGGGCACCCTTGGTGAGGCGAGGGGCTTAGCTTCTACTGGGCTCGGGGCTCATTCTTTTGAGGTCACTTTTCACCTATAACAGCCTCCAAATTAGTTAAACTGGGCTTTGGTCTCTTCATGAAACTTTTATCATTCTCTTAAATTTCCAATGACATTAAAATCACCTAAAATTGAAGACCAGAACTCAAGATATGCCTAAAAATCAAAAACAATGTAAATTTACTGAATAAATTCAATTAAGCACAAAAACTGAGCAAACTACCAAAACCAAATACAAATATCCAATTAAGCTTGTAAGCATGATAAAAGAATAAGTATAAAGGGATATGAAATATGTATAAATTGTGTTCATCAGCCTCACCTTGAGCTGCACAATCTTATGTAAGCAACTTCTCTTAACTTGTATTGTTGTTATTAATGTATTATATATTTGGTAGCAAAAGTATTACATTAATTTATATTAATTATTTTAATTTGGAGGAGACTCGTAAGGCACAATTGGTGATTTAGTAAGGCCATCTAATCGTGATTTGTGGGTGGATACTATCTATAGGACCAAGAAGGGACTAGTCTATGCTTTGGAGTTTGAGGCCATAGTGGGGATGGTTGCATTAGCTATTGTTGCTCACTTTAACAATGCATTACATGCTATATTGGACTAGCTCATGCATGCTATGACTGTGGTGCAATAGCAAATGATTCAATTGTTTGCATTGATAGAGCACCTCATGACTTAGTAGTAGTAACAGAGTCAAACTCCACCACCTCCTCCTCTATCTCATCCTCATTAGTACTACCATTAGCCTACTACCTACTACCATCCATCTCCTCCTTACATGTATATGTTGTCACAACTGTAGCCACCCTAGTCTATGGTTTGACCACTACTAATCAGAGGTCTTGGACAGCTGCAACAATAGGACACCCAAAATTGGGAGACTGATGATTTTTTTTTTTATGATCTTGGATTATAGTTATATTTTTTTAGTTTTATTTAAATAATATGTTTCATACATTGATTTGAATAATATAATTTATGAATTATTTTACTAATTTTATATATTTATACCTATTCTTATATATTGTATTTTAATTTTTACTATAATTAAATATTAATTTTCAAAATTTAGAATTAAAAAATTAAAATCAATTTTTATTACTAATCAAAATAATTTCAATAAAACTTTAAAAACCAAAAATAAATCAAATAATATTTTGAAACATTTTTCTTTTTTTTTATGATTTTGAGATGGATTTTTAATAGATATTCTGATAAAAAAATTTAAAAGAAAAAATTGTTGCCTCAAAATCGATCAAAAATTATTTTCCAAAAGATTTTTCCAATAAAAAATAATTTCCAAAGATAGTTTTACCGACGACCCTGTTCCATTAGGAAATCATCATTTATGATGGATTTCTCATAATTTTCAATAGATTTTTCTATTAGAAATCATAATTTTTTCTTTTTTTAGAGTGACATAGGCTTGTGGGGCTTACACCATCATGGGAACTCTTTTTATGGCAATGCTTATGCCCTTGGTTTGCACTCTTTGAGCATAATTTTTTGGAAATTTTCCAAATTTTTATGGAAATAAGCATATTTTCTTATTTTTTCACAATTTATTTGAGTGATTATTTGATATTATTTAGACCTAAAATTTTAGTATATAATTCTTACAAATTGAACTATTATCAATAACTTTTTCAGAATTTTTGGATGTTGTTTGATTATTATTTGAGTTCTGCATAATTATATGCATAAAATTGGAATTATGTTACTTATGTTATGTCATGAAATTTTATGTAATTGTGTACTCACCTATCATGGAATTAGATGCACAAAATTTTTTTGAAATAAAATTTTAAAACTGTATT
>JANHAO010003307.1:0-26508 GCA_026873985.1 Saraca asoca
TTAGTTTGACTGGTGAAATCCATGTGCATGGTTGAATAAGAGACTCAAATGAGATTTAAGGGCTCACGAGACTCAAATTGGATTTAAGTGCTCGAATTCATCTAAGTCAAATAATTCACAAGGTTGAGAAACTTTGATTGATTATAGAGGTTGACTTTCATCCATGCCTCTGACTAATCCAGATATAGGTAATGAAAGGATTGTATCATGCACGTAATGTGTAACATGTAATGTGTTAGACATATGTGTTAGATACATATACAGGTCATTCACATATAGGCTCGTCACCTTGAAGACTCCTACCATGAATTGGGTAGCTATAATAGCTTGCTAGAATCCGCTTATAGCTTAAAGTCCAATTTGATTAGTTTGGAGAAACTAATATGCCTTCAAAAGGTTTGAAAGGTATTTTGGACTTTTACTAACAGATTGGGGGCCTACTGGGTCACATGCATAACGAAGAACATTGTGGCCAAGGTTTGGATGAGTTTATGTCTAAGGGACCAAAAAGTAATTTAGTGAAATTGCATTAGGTCCGAAAGGTGGTTTGGTGCAAAGTTTGGGGCCATTTTGCAAATAAGAAAAATGTTTTACTTATGCCCCAAAACGATGTCGTTTTGGCCACCATTAGGGCAGCCAAAACGATGCCATTTCAAGGCATCTTCTTTTTCCCATTTGGCTGAATGAAATTCAGCCATTCTAGAAGGGAGAAGAAGGAGTTGCTACCGTGAAAATGAGGAAGGTCCTTCTATGGAGTTTGGCCAAGCCAAGCTAAAAGGAGAGAGATCCAAAAGGGTTTTGGTGCTTTCTTCTTCTACTCCTTCTCCTCTTATTGCTGGAAAGGTTTTAGCTTTTTGTGGAGAAAATTTCTCCATGTTGTTCTGCCATGGTAGCTGAACCAAGGGAGAAGAAGATGAAGCCAAAATTGTTCTAGGTTTTGGTTCCCATCTTAGTCCATCCAACTTCCCATACTTGCTAGCACAAGGAGAGGAGTTGAAGAGGCCATGGAGGATGTTCTCCGGTGTGGGTTTTCCAGTAGAGGCAATACATATGGGTTACTATAGTGACCATAAGCTTCCACCGCAAAAGGAACTTAATTAAAGGTTAGTTTTGCTAGCCTTCTTCTTAGATTTGATCTAGGTTTGTTGTGCAACCTCTAACAATGAGATCTTTGGGTGAGTTTAGTTCAGCCAAGGCAGATTTTTACCTAGAAAATTTTTGAAAATTTTGGCCCTCATGGTTCTACCCAACTCAACACAAAGGATAGCTTTCCCCTGCCAAGGATTAATTAGCTTGTGGATACAACTGTTGGTCACTAACTTCTTAACTTTATGAATGCCTACTCGGAGTAAATCAGATCCCCATGAACCCATAAGATGAGAAACACACCTCTTTCATTATTGACCACAGGCTATATTGTTATAAAGTGATGCCCTTTAGACTAAGGAATGCAAGGGCAACTTACCAGCGGTTAGTTAACATGATGTTCAAAGAATAGATTAGAAAGACAATGGAGGTGTATGTAGACGATATGTTGGTGAAGTCTAAACAAGTCACCAACCACGTGCACGATCTCGGGTAAATGTTCCAAAATTTTAAAAGATGTTGGATGAAGCTAAATCCACACAAGTGCACATTTAGGGTGGCTTTAGGAAAATTCCTTAGATTGATAGTTAATAATAGAGGAGTTAAGGCAAATCTTAAGAAGATCAAAGCACTTAATGACATGATATCCCCTACCAGAATTAAGTATGTACAAAGCCTTAATGGCTAGGTTGCAGCACTCAGTAGATTTATCTTGAAAGCGACAAACAAGTGTGTCCTCTTCTTTGATGCATTGAAAAAAGCAAAATATTTTTAGTGGACCAAGTAGTATGAGGTCACTTTTCAACAATTAAAGGAATATATGGGCTGAGCTCTTCTTTTGTCCAAACTAAAGGAAGGTGAAAAACTCATTATCTACCTCGGAGTATCTCAGCACGTTCTCAATATGGCCCTCATACAAGAAAAAGGTGAAGCACAATTTCTGGTTTATTATATGAGCAAAAGATTGCTAGATGCTAAGACGAGGTAGTCACTGATGGAGAAGCTTGTTTACTACCTTGTGATTGCATCAAGGAAGCTGAGACATTATTTTTAGATGCATAGCATTGAGGTGCTCACATAATTCCCACTTAGGTAGATCCTATAGAAGATAGATACTTAGGCCATCTACTCAAGTGAGCAGTCAAGCTAGCCTAGTTCGACATTAAGTCTAAGCCAAGACTAGCAATGAAAGGGCAAGCCTTGGCAAACTTTATTGTAGAATTCACAGGCCTTGCAGGAGAGGGGATAGAGGCCCTGAAGGCACCATATTGGGAATTGTATATTGACGGGTCGTTAAGCAAGTAGAAAGCTAGGGCAGAAGTGCTTCTTATTAGCCCAGAGAAACATAAAATCCTCTAAGCACTGAGATTTGGTTTTCAGGCCATAAATAATGAAGTAGAATATGAAGCATTTTGGCAGAGCTTCATCTAGCAAGAGAAGTGCAAGCTAAAAACCTAAATATATTTAGCGATTCCCATCTTATAGTTTGTCACATATAAGGTGAATACCAGACAAAAGGGTCAAAGATAGCCATCTACCTTTAGAAGGTTCAAAAATTACTTGGCTTTTTCCAGTGATATAAGGTCAATCAAATTCTACGAGCCTAAAATGCATATGCAGATGCTTTAGCCTGCTTGGCCATGACTAGAGATGCAAACTTCTTAGGGACAATCCCAGTAGAGTTCCTCCCATCACTAAGCATGGAGCAGAAAGATGCTGTGATGGCAATAGTTATGATTCAAAACTGATGGATGGGTCCAATCTTAGATTACCTACAAGATGACAACCTACCGCAAGATAAGCTAGAAGCATGTTGTTTGCGAGCTCGGATAGCTAGATATTGTGTCTGTGATGGCATGATATATAAAAAGGGATTTTCAACTCCCTTTTTAAGGTGCATTAATGGCCACAATTGTGACACCATCCTGAAAGAAATTCACGCCGACTATTGTGAGAATCATGATGAGGGGCTATCCCTAGCTCAAAAAGCACTTTGGCAGGGATTCTATTGGCCCATAATGAAACAAGATGCCATTGACCTTGTTAAAAAATATGATAAATGCCAGAGGTTTGCCAAGGTCCCATGAGCTCCATCAACCTACTTGTAATAAATGATTAGTCCATGGCCTTTCATGAATTGGGACATAGACCTAATGAGACCACTCTTGACAGGTCACAAGCAGTGCAAGCATGCAGTGGTAGTTGTTGATTAGTTTACCAAGTGGGTAGAGGCGAAGGAACTAGCACAAATTTCTTCTTTAAAGATTGAAAAGTTTGTATGGACTAACATTATTTGTAGGTTTGGAGTCCCTTAGTAGATGACTAACAATGAGACCCAGTTTAATAGCGAACAATTCATCAAGTTCTATAATAATCTCAAAATTGTAAAAAGCTTCTTAGCTATAGACCATCCTCAGGCCAATAGATAAGTCAAAGCTATTAATAAGATCATTAAACAGATTTTGAAAACAAAGTTAGAGGTCAAAAAGGAAGCATGGGTAGACGAGCTGTAGAAGGTACTTTGGGCTTATAGAACTATGGCCCGTAGCACTACAAGAGAAACTCCCTTCTCAATGGTATATAAATTCAAAGCCATGATCCCAGTAGAACTTGAGGTAGCTACACAACAAAAACTACTTTCAATCCAGAAGATAACAATCAACTACTCGCTACAAACCTTGAAACCTTGACCTCATAGAAAAGACGAGAGAAATAACTCGTACCAAGATCATGACTTATCAATAACGAGTCGCAAGGTACTACAATAGAAAGGTTTGAGTTTGAAACTATAAAATTGATGATCTTATACTGCACCTTATTCTTCTTGAAGCACACAAAGCCAGTGAGGAGACACTAGGATCGAACTGGGAAGACCCATATATTATCAAGAAAGACTTAGGAAACGGAGCTTATCACTTAGCATATATGAATGGAGCTGAGTTTTCATGAGCTTGGAATGCTGAACATTTATGCCCATATTATCAATGAATTTTAGTTTGCCCATCTAATCCTAAAATATCATTTAGAAATTAATAAAAGCACCTAAGTTTCTTTTTAAAATTTTATGTCTTTATGTCTATGCTTATTAATCTCTAAATAGATTTTTGACAAAGTATTATACAGGAAGTGAGCTATTCTCAGGGTTAAAAGAGCCATGGTTTGCTAGTTGGAGCCTATTCAAGTCAACCTAAGAGTCTTGATTTGCGGCTTACTGGGCATTCATCTTAGTTGTAACCCAAATTAAGTCATGATTTGCTGGCTGAGGCACGACCTGCCTAGACAATTCATTGCAAGCTGAGGTATGACCTACTTGGGCAATTCATTGTTAGATGAGGCGTGACCTACCAGATATTTCATTGTTAGCTGAGGCATAACCTAAAAGGAATTTATCTTGACAATGACAAAGTCATGGTGTGCTAGTTGAGGTGCATTCATGTAACCTACCTGGGCATTCCACTCATGCTAGTTGAGGTGTATCTGTGTGACCTACCTGGACACTACCTAGACACTCAACTTGTGCTAGCTAAGGTACATCCGTGCCACCTATTTAAGCATTTGACTTATACTAGCTAAGGTGCATCTGTGCAAACCTACCTAGCACTCGACTCATGCTAGCTAAGGCATATCTATGTGACCTACCTGGGCACTTGTCTCATGCTAGCTAAGATGCATCCATGTGACCTACTGGACATTTATCTTTATATAAATCTTTTAAGTCATGGTTTACTAACTAAGGTCCATTTATATTAACATATATGTTATCATTTCTGACCTATTGAGCATTTAACTTGACTAATGTTTGTTAAATAGTGATTTGCTAGCTGAGGTATCATGTGTAACCTACTGAGCATTCGACTATGGAAATCATGAAAAATCAAGCTAGAATATTATAAAAAAGTTCATTGAAAGCCTCTTTCAACGAGAAGAATTTATACATGAAAGTTAAAAAATGAAACTCAAAATTACAAGATCAAGGCTTTTGAAGAAGATTGGCCCTTTGTAGCTAAGCTTTTATGGGCTGGAGGGTCGACATCTAGGGTAAGCAGGTCATCCATCATTTGATCATCAATGGCCTCCACGACCTGCGAGCTGTTCTCTTTTCAAATATCACCTTGAGCGAAAGAAGCTCCACTAACAGACTGCTCACACTTATTGGGAGAAAATGCCTTCGTTGCTTCCTTAAAGCCCTTAATGGCCTTTTGAACATCCCCATTGAAAAAGGAGAAGTCTATCTCTGGATGCTCCCACTACAAGGTATATAAGAAGCACATTGTAGTATCTTTTTTCACTTTTGCAACCAGCGTAATGGCCTTCGCTGTAGCTCGAGTAATCTCCTCTTTTGCCAGAGCGAGCTCATCTATAACTACCTCACTCTCCTTCTTAGTAGCCTCAGCTCCCTACACCATCACACCTAACTCAGCGTTTGCTCTTAATAGCTCATTAACTGCCTTGTTGAGATCTGAAGTAAGGCTGAACATGATGGCTTCACTGTTTGCCACCTCACGAGACAGAGCCTTCTCGGCTTCCTTCCTAATAACCTTGATGTCTCTCAGTTGAGTCTTGAGTACTTGCATTGTGTTCCTTAGCTCCAATGCCTTAAGGGTTGTAATAGCTAGGATGCCCTCAAGCTTTTCCTTATTTTTCCCTAAGCCAAGAGCTTGCTCCTCAGCTTTATTGCCCCTAATGCACTCCGTAAAATCAAACAATTAAGTTAGCTTACAAAGAGGTTGTTATATGAGAAATACAGATCGTGTTTGAAAGGTTAGTAAATGACCCAAACACAGCGAAGGTCCAACACAAAGAGCACTCAGAGCGCTATATCTACAACTCTTATCATAGAGTGACCTCCTTAGCTCGAGCTAGTCCTTGATAGAGTAAGCTCAACCTCATCATCATGAAAGACTGACGCTTCCCTAAACTGAGGAATCTGGCTAGCGAGGTGCAACCAATGACCCGAGAGCTCGCTGAGTGGAAGACTAATACTCGTACTTCCTAATAGACACATGGGGCCCACCTGTAGGAGGCAATCTGTAGTAGCTGAATTTCAGGATTTAGTCTGTCTGTTCAAGTCTCATACATTAAATACTAATATAATAGATTTATTGCATGCACAATTACAATTATAACATCTTCTCCTCTATAAATATGGGAAGAAGATGAACCTGAAGGGGAGGGAGGCCGATAAGCTGAAACTCTATAAAAATATTCTCAAATCAATACACTACCACAGACATAGGGTTTGGTGCCACCCGATTTTGGCCGAACCACATTAAAAGCCTTGTGTTTCCTTGCTTCTCTTCCTTCCTTTCCTGCTTATTCTACTGATTTTTTGTCTAAGAACCAGTTAACAGCTTGAGATCACAAAAGAATCCCCCGTTAGCTGGAGTTTGGATCAGAACCAAAATCTGACATCAATATTTTGGCATCATCTGTGGGGATCTCACTTGTTCTGGTTCATTTATTGCCGCAATGGCCAAGGGAAGAGCCGCTAGAGCTTTGAATGCACAGCTTAACCCTTCGGAAGGGCATGTTTCAATAACAAACTCTTCCACTGTTCCCGTCATTGGTACAACCACTAGCTTCCCCCTAGCTAATTTTGTTCAACCAACTGCCACTGCCAACGATGTCGATGGAGTGCAGATTTGGCTCCAATGTCAAGAAAGATTGGAAAACATGATGGCAAAACTAACCAAAGTAGTCACAATGTTAGCACAGGGTGTGCAGAGACAAGCCGAAGCCGCGATGCCTGTGAACGTTCTCTAGTGGTGGTAGGTGGGATGTTCGGGCGATTCCAACCTAGAGAATTCTTTAGCTCGTTGCTCACAAGGACAAATTCCAAGTCACAACTCTTGTGACCATGAGGATCAAAGACTTCAGCAATCCCCCAGTCAACAGTTCAGGGCATAAAACCCATTGGCCGAAGAGCTATTTCAAAAAATAACTCAGTTGGAGGAATGCCTTCGAGCTCTAAGTGATCGAGCTCACTATGAAGAGAGGTCACTGCTCTCTGAGGAGATTAAAACTTGAACTCTCCCTTTTAAACTCAAGGTCCCTGTGATTCCATTGTACAATGGGGACTCTGACCCGTGTACTATCTAGACACATTTAATGTCTAAATAGACCTGTAAACGGCTGATTCTTTGATCAAATGTTGAGTGTTTTCGACTATATTGGGAGGTATACCTTGAGCTTAGTTTAGAAGCCTCCCCACTCACTCAATTTGTAGTTAGGAAGACTGCCAACAGAAATTCATCAGCCAATATCAAGCACTAAAAAGGCAACTTATGCCTCCTGTCATCTCACTATGGTTTTTCAGCACAAGCATGAGTTGCTAAAGGACTATATTGCTAGGTTCAAGCTCGAAGCCAATTCTATGGAGAATCCATCTAAAGAAACCATGCTAGTAACGATCTCTGCGGGACTGCACAAAGATGGAAAGTTATATAAGAGTCTATATAAGTCCCTGGTGAAGGACCTTACTGAGTTTTATAAGTGAGCTGCTAAGCAGATTAAATGGGAAGTGACCTTCAACTCGGAAAGGTATGACAAGAAGGAGGAAAAGGCTAGCTCCTCTCACAGCAAGAAGACAGGCGGCATGGACAAAGGGGATCACTCTGTCAAATAGACTGCAAAGAAGTCCAGAAGGCTTAGAGGAGAGCAACCTCAGCATTCTGACCACCACGAGCAGTATAGCATCCTATCGGACTCACAAGATAAAATTTACTTAGCGAAAAGGGATAAGGAAGATTTCGGAAGGCCTAGACCCTTGAAGACTCCATTCAGGCAAAGGAATAGAGATGAGTTTCATGCCTATCACAATGAGGTCGGACATGAAACTTTAAACTATTTAGCCCTTAGAGATGCAATTGAAGACCTGATCAGGAGGGGTCACTTAAGGGAATACATGGTGCGGTCTATGAGATAACAGTCCTAGCTTCCCCAGCCAGATGATGACCAAAAGCTAGGAGGCTCAGTTTGGGTTATACATTAACAATGTACCTTAAACCTCAAAATGAATGTAATGTAAATACCTTCCATCGCTTTATTCAAAGTAGTTTGTCAGTTAGCTTGATGTCATTATCTTCATTTCTTTAGCCTACCCTATGCTACCATGTGTTTGCACTTTTCACAGCTTGTATGCGATCAACTTTTTTAAGTCTCTTGTGTAACTTAGCGCCAATCGCGACCTTTGGTCCGGTTGAGGCCCCCCGGAGCTTGTTCCAGAGATGAATTGATGAACACTTTGCCAGTGCAGTTACGTGCTCATTGAGGTATGGAGGCAATAAAAAATACTCACTTTGCCAATGCATCTATGTGCTTGTTGAGGTGCGAAGGCACTAAAAAACACTCACTTTGCTAGTGTAACTGCGTGCTCACTAAGGTACGGAAGCACTAAAAAACACTCACTTTGCCAGCATAGTGTGCTTGCTGAGGTGTAAAGGCACTAAAAAATACTCGCTTTGCCAATGTAGCTGCGTGCTCATTGAGGTGTGGAAATACTCAAAATAAATTTACCTAACTAGTTGAGCTATGGGCTCACTGAGGCGTGGAGACGCTCAAAATAAACTCACTTAGCCAGTTAAGCTGTGGGCTCCCTAAGGTGTGGAGACGCTCAAAACAAACTCACTTAGCTAGTTGAGCTACAGGCTCGCTGAGGCATGGAGATGCTCAAATAAACTCACTAAGCCAGAGCAACTGTGTGCTCGCTGAGGTGGGGAGGCACTCTTAAACACTCAACACTACTGTAGCTACATGCTCGTTGAAGTTTAAGGAATTGACGACCTAATTATTTACCTAAGGCAAATAATATTGCTTTAGTTTGCAGCTCGCATGCAATCAATTGTTCGCAGCTCTCATGTGGCCTTCTGATTGTGTGCAGTTCTTACACATATGGTTCACATGGCATGTGTAAGGTGCATTGCCTATTGTGTCCAAAAGCATTGGGCAGATTGGCTATCTAAGCTTATTGTCACAAGCTATAAATGTTTGCACTATTATGGGAGCAGAAAAAATAAAGACAGTACATTGAGATCGCAAAAGGAAATCTTATTCATTGAAAAGCCTCAACGAGGTAAAATTACATCAGAAAGCCAAAAATACAAGGGGAAAAGCTATTGCTAATTTTCTTCCAAGAAGAAAGACTGGCCGCAAAGGGACACACCCTAGCTTATTAGAGCTCGTGAGCCCACTAAGGTCTTCAACTTTATTCTTCCGATGTTTCCCCGACGACAGCATAGTTGCTCCTTATTTTTCTGACCTCTAACTGTTGTTCTGATTCACAAAGAGAACAACTCAAGAAGCATCGGGAGCTTGGCCAGTCGAACAATGGCCTCACGATAGTGCCAAGGGGGTGTAATCCAAGATTCGTATGAGATCCCTCCATGTTATCGGAGAAGCCAAATCTTTTGAGTTCCCTATACAGTAGACTATATACACCCTGGTGGAGAGCCAAAACGTCGGAGGTAATGGAGGTTTATCTGAAATCTTCATGGTTTACTCAGTGAGGAGGCAAAGGAGATTTCCTCTCCCTTAAATAGAGCCAAGCTCAGTTTCACCAAGGGGTCCAGATTCATCCCCCCTAACCACCATCATTTATTACCTCGGAAAGGGTTAAGCTTGACTCACTAACAATTGGCAGACACGCGCTATAAGAAGTACAGCCTAGAACAGATGAAACACTGGTCTCAAAGAAGACTTTGATTGAATGGTAGCTGAAAAGTCTTAACTCCCAGCTCGCGAAATGAGCTAAGAGTTAGGGGGCTTATGTTATATAAGAAATACGGATCGTGTTTGAAAAGTTAGTAAATAGCATGAGCACGACGAAGGTCTAGCGTGAAGAGCACTCATAGCACTATGTCTCCAGCTCATGTTGCAGAGCCACCTCCTCAGCTCGAGCTGGTCCCTGATAGAGTGAGCTCGACCTCATCATCGTGAAAGATTGACGCTTCCCTAGATCGAGGAATCTAGCTAGCGAGGTGTGACCAGTGACCCGAGAGCTCACTGAGCGGAAGACTAATACTCGTATTTCCCAACAGACATATGGGGCCCACCTACAGAAGGAAATATGCAGTAGCTAAATTTTAGGATTTAGTCTGTCTGTTCCAGTCTTGTACATTAAATACTAATGTAATAGATTTACTGCATACACAATTACAATTATAACCTCCTTTCCTCTATAAATATGGGAAGAAGATGAACATGAAGGGGAGGGAGGCCGATAAGCTAAAACTCTGTAAAAATATTGTTAGATCAATACACTACCATGGATGTAGGGTCTGGTGCCACCCAGATTTAGTCAAATCACATTAAAAACCTTGTGTTTCCTTATTGTTTTTCCTTCCTTTCCTACTTATTCTACTGATTTTCTATCTGAGAATCAGTTAATAGCTTGAGATCCTAAAAGAATCTCCTATTGGCTAGAGTTTAGATCAAAACCAAAATCTGACATCAATAGAGGCAAAAGAACCTGAGTGAAAGGACTTAACTTACTATCAAACCGTGTCTTTAACTCCAATGCCTTAATGCGGGCTCCTAAGATCAGGTCCACATTTTCCTATAGGAAATTAAAGTACTCCCCTATTTTTGGACTCATGCCGTCAGGTCGCCCTTCGATCTCGACCTCAGGTGCCACTTGTTCTATAGTGATAACAACTTCCTTCCCCTTGTCCACTCTTTACTTTTTAGTAGAGGGCTCGGATGGAGATGGGACCTTGACCGTCTCGTTCACTAGGCTATGATGTAGGAGCCAATACCTATGAAATCGATACTATTATGGCTAGAGAAAGTTGACTTGCAGCAGCAGAGGTAGTAGCAATAGTAGAATCTAATGAGATCACAATAGTAATAGGGCTAACAAACCGAGGAGGGGCTAGTGGCATGCGAAGATTTAGCCTTACCATATCTTTGTACTCTTGGAAGTTTACTAGACCAATCTCTCTAATTTGACGAGCTCCAATGTCTCTAGTAAGCTCGATGTTTAAAGTCGAAGCAAGCTTATGGGAACATAGGATATCCTCATCAAATTTGAGGTCATTTTTTAAGTCATCCACAGCAGCAAATTGGCCGAGTACTTCAACCTCCTCAGCCCCTAATGTTAGTTTCTCCTTACCAGCTCCGTCTGTAAAATAAAACAGAATGTCAAACTAAGAATGAAATATATGAATTCATGAAAGCTCGCATGTCTTTAGCCCACTTACCAAGGGTAAGGACGAAGCCAAAATTATGAAAATAATGTAGAGACGAGCAAGAAACATAAAACTAGTGGGTTTTATAGTTCCCTATATTAGATTTGCCCTTAGCATTAACTTACTGCAAAATTCTCTTATACTCAATCTACTGAGCTAAAAGATAGTAAATCCCATCTTGCTAACCCATGCCCTTAATGCTATAAAGATAGAAAAGAACCCCTATCAAAGGGGGAAGAAGGTTGTTCTTAAGGTAAAGAAGTGCAAGAGAGATGAGCTAAGAATAAGAATTCAGGGTGAGTTGAAAAGGGCAAAGCTTCAATATATTCAACAAGTTAACAATAAAAGGATAAGCTGGGAATCTAAGCCCAACGTTGAGGTGATAGGTGCTAACAGCAATAAATCTTAAAAGAGGATAAGCTGTATGGTCATTAGGAGAAGTTGCCATAAGGCAGCAACCATTGGGGAAACGATATGTTTTTGTTGTGCCCCTAAGCTCATCAAGCTTGATGGTTGAGGAATGGTGATTAAACATCATACAACCTGGAGACCTTAGACTCTTAGCAACCTGTTAACCCTCAATGGAGTCAGGATGAGCAACGAACCTTTCAATGACCTCACCACTAACAGGTGCCACTTCATTTATGGTGCACACCAGCTCCTCACTTTGAACTAGAGAATTAGACTCATCGGCACTCTTTACCTAGTGACCTCAGTGTTTATGAGCTGTAGGCATCTACCTAAGAAGAAAGAATGGTCAGGTCGCTATAAGCAGACCATACCTAAAAGCTAAGACTAATAGAGTTTTTCTTATACAGCAGGCCATACAAGCCATAGATCACCATGCCTAAAATCCAGACCATTGAAAACATGGGGGCCTTGATCAATAAGCCCATTAGGTCACCAAACCCTAGGGAACAGAAAGCTAAATCCAACAATCTACGACCCTAAAGCCAACAGGCAAAATTTCCAGTACCTAGCAAGCACACACCACCAAACTAAGCAATAAAATACTAAAAACCCATAAAGCAAGCCATACATGAAAAGCAGAAGCTCAGAGTTTGAGAAAACTTACTATGTCAATAGCACAAAATAATTTCTGAAAAGACAACAATGAACAAGGCCGGACTCTAGCAACCTGAATCCAAAGATTATCATCGCAAACTTGATGAATTAAAGAAAACGAGGAAAAATGGAAATTGTTTAGGAACTTGAGAGACAAGCAACAAGTAGAAGCGCCAGTTTTCAAAAGTAACAAGTAAGGAAAAAAGGGTTTTTTCTCATTTTATATAGCTTGAATGGCCTCACCGTTAGATTTGGAGACTGATTAACTATCCTCAATCTAATAACAGTCTAGCAAGTAGTAAGACTGAGTTATTGCCACACTGACGATTATAGGACAATGCATGCAATAAATGTGATAACGATGGTACAGGTTGGCACAGATAAAATGACGGAACAAAAGTCTAAGTGACAGCATGGCAAGATTGCAAACACCAGCTTTTACCAGCGAACTACAGCTCCCAGTTCGTAAATCGCACTAACAGCTGGAGGGCTAGTGTTGTAGGTATTTTTGGAACTGTACAAATAGGCTGGTAAAAACCCAATGAACAGGTCCAGCTGATAAAGGCCCAGCTCAACCAAGATTAAGGTTGCCAAAGAAAGGCATCAGGTCACCAAATGTAAGCCCAGATCACTGGTCAACGAGGGTCAAAGCAGTAACCTCAAGTTGATGAGGACAAGGTCTAGCCCACATGACGAAGCACACTCCCTGTGGTTAAACCCGAGAAAGGACCAACTTGTGAGAGTCAATTTGCGGATATCAACTTGCAGACATCAACTTGCATGATTAATTAATTATTTTCATGAAAATTTGTGAAGCAAAAGTCAATTTTGGATTCTTTTTCTTTTTTGAACAACGTGAAGATTGTACACCCCAACAATTATAAATAAGGATTGAAATCATTATACAAAGAAGGAGAAGATGAAATGAGACCCTGAAAAATATAGAGAATCAGAAAATCAACAAATACAAAAACTTTGCCAAAATAGAAAGAGAAAATACAATAACCGTGGATGTAAGTATTGCACTTGGCTAACCCATGTTAAAAATTTATGGTGCCTCCCTATTCTTCCTCCTCTTTTTCTCTCTCCCTCACTCTCTCTCTCTTTTCACACGATTAGTTTGCAATTTAGGGTTTAGAACTTGGGTTGATTAAATTCATATATCAACAAGATATTATTTAATTTTTTTAGGAAAAATACAAAATATTCCTCACAACTTTAGGGTGGCTAGATTTTGCATCCATCAATTTTAAATTTAAAAATCAAATTATTAAATTATATAAAACTTAAAACTAACATTTGTTATTTATTTAATCAACTATTTTATTAAATTACATAAATTTTTATAAATTTTTCAAGTGAAAATCATAATATTTTTATTTAATAATTTGTCATATAATTTTTTTACATAATTTTCAAATGTATTTTCAAATATTTAATTTAAATTCTATATATCTAATTTAATCTCTATTAATTATATAACAAATGTATTATATGTTAAAATTTGACATTATAAACTAACATATAATAATATTACGATTATTTAAAAAAATTATAAAAATCACATAATGATTATTATTTAAAAAGTTTATAAAAAATCATATAATTTAATAAAATGATTAATTAAGTTAGCTTAATTAGATTCAATTATTATTTTTTTGGAATATTTATATTTTAAATTATAATGTATTTATATATGATTATTTGTTACACTTGAATTCTATCTTATTAATTTTGGAAGATGTATATTTCAAACTAATTCAAATTGTATATAATAATTCTTACTCTAAGAATCAATTACTATTTTTTTCTTTTTATTTTTTTGCATTGCCAATAATAAGAAATAACATTAAAAATTGATGTTTCCTGTGGAAATGGATCATTTATCCACTCATTTGTTATATGATTATTAAAAAAAATATAATATTATTACTAATTTATTATGCATTATCAATTATTATAAAAATATGTATATTTCTTTTTTTTATTTATAACAAATACATTTTTTAAAAATTATTACTACTAAGGTTATTGATAATTTTAATGCTTTTGCAAGCTATGTTGAGTACTAATAATATATATGTTTGACTTAAATAATAATTATTATAATAATATTAGTGGTTCATTCAAATTTGATAAATATGAATTTAATACGCTTATAACGAGTTAGCTTTTAATCATCCATTTATCTTAATTACTCTTAAGAAGTATTTGTGAATTGTTAATTAGATGAATAGTGAATCGGTCTGACAAACTATAAATTTTTTTTTCTTTTTTTCTACGTTGATCTATTTCAATTTTAATTTTGTTTATGCCAGAGAAGGATATTCCCATTCTTGCACAAAATGCTTGTTTCTATTGATTCTGAACACATTTTATTTAATTATTCTTATTTGGTTTGCTATTTTTTTTTTGTTAAGTATTGCAACAAGTTAAAGTTTTCTTTTTGTGATTTTTAATTTAATTATGTTGTTACCTGAAAATTCTTTTCCCTTTTATGTTATAGTAGATACATTAATAAAAAAAGACCATGACATTTTGCATTCGAAGCTTTAAATCTAACTGCATTGTTTGTATGTTTTGGTATCATGAGTTTGATTTATCCTTTAATTTTTCTTATATTATGGTCATTCTCATTTTTATTTGGAATATTGTTACTTACATTTAATAAATATGCAATTTAGAATGTTTATTCTTAAGTTCAAACAAATACATGCAAGTATATGAGAAAATTTATATTCAAATTTATGGTATTAATTTTTTAATATTTCCTAAAAAATGTTTAGAAGGAAGCAAACAAGTCTCCATATTAAAATTTTTTGTGGTATTTTAATTTTTGTTATTTAACTATATATTTTTTTATGAATTTTTAATCCCCAATCAAACAATTCAATAATATATATGAAAATAATTTGTATATAAGCAATAAAATTTAAAAATTTCATGGACGTTCACTAAGAATAAAAATATTTTCTCATTTTTTTCATCCTTGAAAACTAGTAGCACATAGACTGTAAAATTTTTTAGAAACGTCTTTATAAGTTTTTTCTTTGTTTTTCATTTTCAATTGTTTCATAATTTATATGATAATTTTTTTAAATTATATTGACTATGCATGCATGGATATATCAATATCTCTAGAGTGTATATATTTTTTAAAAAACAAAAATTTAATTAATTATATAATTTTTATTTTAAAGGTTCAGGACAACAAATGATTTAAAAGTATATATACTTTTCAAAATAGTTCAAAAAATTTAAGTTAATTATATAATTTTTATTTGACAATTTCATAACATAAGATGGTGTAAAATATTATTTATAATTTAATATGTAAGGATAAGGTGAACTCTTTTTTTTATTTTATTATGGGTGATTTCTGGTACTGGACAAATAGGCAGGAGTGGGCCCAATAAGACAAACCTAATCGAGAGGGGGCCTCTAGTCACTTAGAAGTGTTAAATTCGCAAAAAAAGGAGGTCGGTTCGTTGATCACGAGCGAGGGACGCGAGGTGAGCTCATAGACAAAAGTTCACGCTCGTCAGGCGGAACTAATCTCAGGTCGTCAAGAGAGGCAAACTACGTCTAGGATACTCACCCGACGAGCTCAAGGATCAGTGTTTATGGGCTGCCATCTATGCAAAATATGAAAGAAAAAGGGAACTGGTCAAGCCACTAAAGACAACCCTTCCTGAGACAATTACTTAAACGAAATTTTCTATGTAGCAAACCACGCCCTGAGCCATCGGTGCAGACACTAAAACTATTAACTAATAAACCCTGATTGAGCCACTAAATCCCTAAAAGGGAAGGAAATCCAAACTAGCAATATATAGATTGTAAACTAGCCAGCAAAACTTTCAGCAGCAAACTGACAAACATTATCGAACCAGGCAATACCACATTCAAAAACCCACAAAAGCAAAAGAATCGGGAAAGCTTACCATGACGATGGAGCAAATCAAATCCCATAATAATCGAAGAAGAGGAAGATTCTAATCAAAGAATGACTTATGTGCCACTATGGCGAAGTAAGAATTAATAGAGTCAAGAAATGAGACCGAAAACCACTGTTCGAAAGTCTGAAGGACAAAAGTACTAGTGTGCAGGAGTGTGAAAGGGACGAATGTTTTGTCCCTCTTTTTATAGCATTGATTGATCAACCGTGAGATTTGAAGATTGATCAATTACTTGAAATCTGATGGTCCAGAAAAGGTCCCAGGATTCAGCTTTTTTTGAAATGGCAATTCTAGGAAAATGTGCACATTAAATGAAAATAATAATGACGAGTGTAGACAGAAAGACAAAGCCAGAATTCAAACGACTGCATCACACTCCCCAGCCTTAATCAACGAACTTAAACTCCCAGCCTGTAAAGCGAACTGAGAGTTGGGGGCTAATATTATAAGTGATTTCTGGTACTGGACAAATAGGCAGGAGTGGGCCCAATAAGACAAACCCAACTGATAGGGGGTCTCGAGTCACTCAGAAATGTTAAGCCTGCGAAGAAGGGAGGTCGACTCATTAATCGTGAGCACAGGTTGCGAAGTGAGCTCAAAGACAAAAGTCTGCGCTCGTCAAACGGAACTAATCTTGAGTCGCCAAGAGAGGCAAGCTGCGTCAAGGATACTCACCCTGCGAGCTCAAGGATCAGTCCACAGTACCACAAATCACATGACCGACGTCCCAATCAAATGAGCGATCTCTGATCCCAAGGTGTGGTCAAGTCTAATCATTAGTCAAGAGCACATCTTCCTAGCCGATAAATCAGCCTCCAAAAGGAGACACCCACCTACAGACCTCATAAAGTAAAATCTAGGTTGTCTGTATGGAATAACTACACAATGTAACTACTGTACAAATTGGGAAATTACCATTGTAATCTCCTCTGCTTCTATAAACAAGGGTCAATCCATTGTAAAAAGGGACTTCTGGAAAAAAGAGAGGGGGGAAGCTCTGTCAAAATACCGAGAAAGAGGCTTGAGGGAAATCTTGCATACTGTTACTTTGCCCATCTGGATAGTGAGAGTCATCACCTTAAAGGCAAATATAATCAACATGGACGTAGGGACTAAATTGGCTTTAGTTGAACCACGATAAAAATATTCTTGGTGCCTGTTTTCCTCCTTTTTCATTCTTTCTCCTATCTGTTTATACACTTGCAATTTATATTTTAGGTGTTGACTAAGATCTGGGCCCACAAAACTAGATTTTATTGTCAATAGATTTTATATAAGAAAATTTTATTAAACAAATAAATAAGCATAAGTTAGAATATTGATTAGTGTGTGAGGGATACATTTAACAATGATCCACTATCACTGCATTTGACTATAGACATTCAAGGTTTCACATTCACTAGCAATTATATAATTGTTCCTATCACACCAAACTAATAAAATCAACAGCGAAAAAAAAAGCTTTTTTTTCTGTTGTATGAGATTCACACGTAATTAATATTAAAAAATGTGATTAAATAGATTTTAAAAAATTAAACAATTCATTTTTACTACTATAATTTTTTTTTGATATAGAATCGGGATAAAGCTTAATAATAAAAATTAAATTAACAAGTTTAATATTTTTCAAATTCACATGTGCTAATAAATTAATTTTTTAATTAATTTATTATTATTGTAGTACATAAAATTAGTTTAAATGATTGAAACTTAATGCATAAATTTTAAAATAAAATTTTATCATTAACGACTAAGTGTGTAAAAAAAATAACTATTACTTTAATTTCTTACTTAAAAAAATCTAGCAAATTTTTCTCTCTTGATCCTTGATCCTTCTTCAATTTACAATAAAAATAATCGAGAAAATTCAAGTTTAGAATTGCAGTATAAGTTGAAGGACGTGATGGGCTTTACTTATTTTGAAATATATATTTCTCTTTTTTTTAATATACATATTAATCTACAATGACATCTATTGTTGTTATTTTGGAGTTTTTCCTTTTTCAATGTCTTGAGTGTAAATCCAAAATATTTCGTGTGTATTAAGCAATTTGTAAATGTTGACATAATAAACATTATACACAAAAATTAATAAAATTTGTAAAAACTAAAAATTCTTATTAAAATGTTTAATTAAATGAGACAATTTATATTTCCAAACATATATTATTTAAGTATAGAATTTGATTATCAATTGATTGACATACACATAAAATTTTAAGTTTGATTTTATTTTAAAAATATAATGTATGTTAAATTTTATTTATGTATATCTATTTACATATACATAATAATTATGTATATTTACGTTGTCATTCAATTTTTTAGAATGTAGTAAAATAAGATTTTTTTTATTCAAATGACTAAATATTATAAAATAATATTTAAAAATATCATAGTGTACCTACACAATTAAGCATCTCATGAAAATGTATTCTTTCACATTTAAAATCAAAATATGTAAACTAAATTTTAGTTTAAATTAATTAGTAATCATAAATTAAAATTATTATAAGATGCATATAAATAGATTTTTTTTACAAAAATTATGCATAAAAAGATATATTATTTCTTGTATAAAGATGATAGGAGGTAATTATATGTTTTTATTTTAATTGACAAGATTTATATAAATAGTTGATGAAAATTTATATTTTAATTCAAAATTTATAAGATTAATACAACTAGTAAAGTAAGATTATTATAAATACTAAATTTCAATTTATTTATAAAAAAACCATCACCCATATGTAAATATATAATTATGGTTCATTTGGATTGAATTTTTAAAGATTTTTTTAAATTATTAAAAAATTATAAAACAATATTTTTATATATATTTACTATTTAATTCATTTTATTATAAAATGAATTTTTACAACCTACGGACCTATCTTTACTTACCTATTATACGTTGGATAAGTGGGTTTTTGTTGAGGAAAAATCACTCAAATTTAAGTAAAAATTCATTAACATTGTAAAATACGAAAAAATTAAATGAAATTTAAAATCAAATAAAATAAATGATAAACTTGAAAGACTAAAGAAATTAATTAGCAGCTGCTCATTAATCTTCCTGAAGTTTCATAACGCCCAAGATTACAATTCTCGCTTGTTGGGTGGGCTGGTGTTGCGAATTCTATAGACAGCGGTTGCTGCTTGACAGTCGGTCTCCGATCGTTGATTTACTCCTCCTCGAAATCTCCGATCACATTAAATCAGATACTTTTTCAACTGAAAAATGGGTTTAGATTTTATGGTTGGTGTTCTTGGGGTTCTGATTCTATTTCATGCCGCTTATTCAACCATCCAATGTAAGCATTATGATATGAATACATGTACTAACATCCAAATTCTATTTGATTTTGATTTTTGTTAGGCGGAAAAGTTTATGGATTTGTTTATGAATATCTGTAATTTGGTCCGATTTATGCAGACAGGGGTTTGTTGAAGATTACTGAGGAAGAGTTTTCAGGGCCTCCTATGAATGTAAGTGTTAATTTGTAATCTTGATTTTCTAATTTGGGCTTGATTGTGAGTTCTCTGTGTGTATGGAATATGCATCTGAACTATGGATGATTGCAATTGTAGGTGTTAATGGAGTTGCTTTTAGGGTTAGTGTTCAGTATGAGGGCTGCTCTGAATGTGCCAGGGAAGTTTCTGTCTATACATCCAGATTCTGAAGAGAATAGGTAACTCTCGTTTGTGGGTTTTAAAGTCAAAATTCAAGAGTTTATTGATTCTGGGGTAAACTTATTTGCCACATTTCTTAAATATCAGCTAGAAGCCAAGAAAATTTACTACAATAGTAGTTTATTAACCAACTTATATAACAATTTTATTGACCATGCTTCATAATAATATCTGAGCTAAGAAAATTTATGCAATTGTTACATTATTCTGGGTGCTTCTCTATTTTATATGTTACGTACTTGACATAAGTATCTTTAACAGTGTAATTCTACCTTTTCGTTGTCCTCTCATTAATCGTGGTCTATTTTCAATGTTGTTGTATTGATAAGTTCCTTTGTGGTTGTTCAAGCCTGATTGAAAGGAGTGGAACTATATAGGAATGGAAGTAGAGAAGGCATTGGAATAGAGAGGAATAGAGAGTTTTTTTAATTAGACATTTCTCTTGTTTGTTGAGAGTTAAAACTTTGTAACATAGCACTTAGCCGGACTCTTGTTTGCAATATCCTTTGCTGCAATGTTAATTGGATCCCCATCATCATGATTTGTTGTGTACCCTTGGTTGCAGAATTGTTTTTTTACCAGCCAACCTAGACTTCATGATCTTCAACCACCGTGGCAAAGTCTTTCCCATGAAAATGGACGTGAAAGTAAGACGATGAGGATTCATTCACCAAACATCATCATCTCTTACATCAGAAAGATAAAGTTCCTTTCTTTTGAAAATTGAAGAATTTGGATGTGCATTTGGCGGCTCCATCTGCCATTCATAATTTATTAGTGTCAATTGATATCAGAGGTTTTGCACTTGATTTTGGTAACTTCATACTTTTAAGTTTTCTAATGGTCAAGTCTCCTTGAAATTTTGACAGGATGTTAGTACATGGTACTAGTTTCATTTATTTTCATTCTCCTATGTACCAAATAGGCAAAGACACAAGCTAAACATATCTATCATTATCATAAATGTTAAATTACTGAGTATAGAAAAAAAATATATAACATTTGTGAGATTCACAATCACATCCACATTTATGATTTTCTAGTCTCCTTAAATATCTACTCCTCAAAATGTGGATTTTCTCTAGTCTCCTTAAATATTCTTTCCTAAAATTCACGGTAGATTGGATCCATGCAAAACTTGGTCACTTGCAGAGGCCGCAAAACCATTCCTCTAATTTTTTGTTTTTATTTATTTATTATTATTATTATTATTATTATTATTATTATTATTATTATTATTATTATTATGGGTTCTGTGACATTGCGAATGTCCTACATCTTTATGCGGTATAGACCATTACATCATAAAGAAAATGAATTTCATGGCATTGGATCATTAAATTCAGTATATCAATTCAATCATTGAATTCAGTGTCTAAATACAATGAGAAGTGAATGAAAGAAACAAACAAATTAACTATTCTGAAATATTAAGAGTGTTCCTACTGGTACTTCAGAACTGCATTTCTTGTAGAATCATCAAAGATCAGCAAGCCCCTAACTTCTGAATAACCACAGCCCTCTGGTAATGCGTACTCCTATAGAATTGATTAGACGCCAGGGTATTCATCAAGCACATCAGTCAGCAAAACTAATCTATGACAAAGGGAGTTCTTGCGGATTTTCCATAGGCTGTTTGAGAATATACTCAGCCCTTCTCATCTTATCATCTCTTTCATCTTCTCGGCCAGCCAGGGTATTTGTCCGCGCAACATCTTTCTCAAGGAATCTTATATCCAAAGATTCACCAATAAGCTTTTTCCCAGTTCTGAACTTGAAATGAACTGTAGGCCTTTCACCATGGAAAACTGTTTTCCCTTCTTGTCGATCATCAGATAAACCATTCTTCGCTGCCTCAATTGCAGAAGCAAAAGCATCTAGCACTGACACACGATTTCCACCCTCAATTTCATCTGAAGGCTTAGATAGTAAAACAACAGGAGATGAATCTTCATCCCCTGATAGTGTAGGATCCTGAACTTGTCCTGGATCTTGGGTTGAGGTTGAGGTTTCCACTGCACCATTACATAACAATCTTTGCCGCAAACTCAACAAAGATCTTTCAGCCTTTCTCCGCTGCCTCACTTGCTCAATCTTATCTCCTCAACGATCTGTAGCCCTCTCATTCCACATAGGCGTGTGAATATAAGTGTGTGGATAAGGTAAAACAGGCAACCAAGCTGGTATATGCTTGGTAGGTGGTATCTCACCCATTTGCATGAAACTTGGAATGGTTCTTCTTCCCTTAATCATTGGAAATTGACGAATTGGCTGAGCCGATGGAATCTCTTCTGCCAAATCCACAAAGTTAACAATCTCCTTCATCAAGCTAGAACCTGCAAGGCATTGACTAGATTCTGATGCACCCGGAAACCCCTGGGTTGCCTCTAAATCTTCAAACCCTTGAATTAAATCGAATACACTACATTATGATCTACCAGCTAAGTTAGCATAGAAATTAGCCATCTTTCCCAAGTCAGAGAAGTATCGGATAGCAATGTCGACAACAGCCTCCAAAGTAGACTCCTTGACACAGTGAAACCTGGTCCCTTTGCATATCTGCGTCACCGCAACCTTTGAAATTACTAGACCAAGGTGGTCAGCTGAGTCATTTCCTCCATGGTCAGCTGAGTAACCCTGGAACATTAGAGAGCGAAGCCAAATTTGGGAGTCAATTTCAAGGATTTAACGGAAGGTGGCAAGGAATAATAGAGTTGTCTGAGTGTTGAGCTCTTACCTGTTCGAGGCATCGAAACAAAAAGCCAAACTGCAAAATTGCCAATCTTATGTGTGAGACATTGACAGAACAAGGGAAGCCTAAGAAGTCAGGGAAAAAAAGGTCTCTTAGATTTACAGAGAAAATTAAAACCATAAACACTGAAACGACCCCATTGAGGATAAAATTAAACTAGACGGATGAAAGGAGACAGATTACAAAGAGGCGTGAGAATGAATTTTAATGTTGTAATATTTGGAATTTTTTTTAAAAAAATTGACTATTTTACTTGAATGTATAAGTGTTTTGAGTATATCTAAACCAAGACGGAATAGGTTGGCAAAGGCCCAATAGACCAGTCTGCCAGAGAAGGGCCCAATGCCCTTCGGAGCGAGGTCACTGGACTTGCAGGTAGCTCGCACAACGCAAGCTCAGGTCGCAAGACGAGCTCAGGCTACTAAGCGAACTCCCGAGGGATGAGTATGGAATTCTGAAGACCAATCAACACCTAGATGCACATATTTTCAACTGACAATTCGGGCCCCAAAACCAACACATTAACCATCAACAGTCCGACAGTAATTTACCCAGCATTTATTGCCCTATACAACTAAGTAGACATATTGGCAATTTACCAAATTATACTTATAACCCTCTCTATTTCTATAAATAGGAAGGGAAATCATTGTAACGGAGAGTGAGTGAAAATATATACAGAAACTCTGTCAAAATAGTGAGAGAACATTTGTATCCCTGCTCTGCTAGTCTGAACAATAAAACAACTACACAAGAGTAAAATACAATCACCGTGGACGTAAGGGTTATACTGACTTTAGTCGAATCACGCCAAAAACCTTCTGTGTTCGCCTTGTTCTTCCTTTCTCTTACTCCTGTTGTTTTCTTGTTTCTTTACACCTTTCACAACAGTTTGGTCTCTAGAACCTTTAGTTGACCAATTACCAAAATCAATCGTCAACATTTTGGCACACCTGGTAGGACTAGACTACTTTTTTGTTGATTCATCAACCAACAGAGATGGTAAGAGGAAAAGCAACCAGGAGCTCTGATGCCGCCGCTAATTAGCTGGATGGCTGTTGAGAGCAACAACGAAACATACTAGAAGATGGAAACCCATTCCCAGTAAGCACTTCTTTTATCCCTTTGGAGACTGACGGTGTACAAGCGTTGCACCGACGCCAAGAAGTGCTCGAGAATACAATTAGAAGACTCACTGACGCAGTTGCAGCACTATCCTAGGCACACACCTTTGGGGTCCAAAAATAGGCTAAAGCTGCTGTAAATGAGCGAACATATCAAGGGCCCTTGAGAGAAGTGCAAGTTCATGAAGAGAGACCAGTTAGAGAAGAGCCTCGATAAGCAGACTCAGCTTGCTCCACAAGCTCACAATCTGAATCTGAGGGTCACTGAGCTCATAAGCATGATGAAAATCAACAACCAGGGAGCTTGTATCACACCGAAGGCTCAAATGCAGGTTGTGACAGTACCAGGGGTTGACAATTTGAAATTTAAGACTCATTGATAGAGGAACTATTATAAAGGATAAAGCGATTAGAAAAACATCCTTCAGCTCGAGATCGGTTAGATAGTTACAAGGAGAGGACCTCGTTTTCCAAGGAGATCGAGACAGAACCTCTCTTTCATCGATTCAAAGTTCTTGCCATCCTACCATATGATGGGAAAAGCAATCTATATGACCATTTGGATGCCTTTAATGTCCAGATGGACTTTCAAACGACCAGCCCTTTGGTCAAGTGCTGAGTCTTTCCAGCCACTCTCAGAGATGTCCCTCGAGTGTGGTTCAAGAACCTTTCGGCTCGCAGTATTAGTAGCTAGGAAGAGTGTCAAAAAGATTTATTAATCAATATAAAGCTCTAAGGAGGCAGCTCGTGCCGTCTTGTCACCTTGCAACAATTTTTCAATAGAAAAATGAATCGCTAAAGGATTATATTACAAGATTCCGCAGCGAGGTTAACAATGTAAAAAGCCCTTCTAACGATAGCATCCTAACAGCGATCTTAGCGGGACTCCGTAGAGATGGAAAGGTATATGAAAGCATATACAAATCCCTAGTGAAAGATCTGGGAGAATTTTATGAGCGAGCTGCTAAGGAGGTTAGATGGGAGGAGACCTTCGGTTTAAAGAAGCATAGACAGAGGAATGAGATGAGTAGCTCTGCTTTCAACCAGAATAAGAGAAGGAGCAATCGTGGGAAAGGCAAAATGGGCCATAACGATGGAGTCGGAGTTTAACCCGCCAAGAAAGCTAGGAGGGAGTGACCTAAGCCTCAAGGTCGTCATGACAATTATAGTATCTTATTTGACACCCTAAAGAGGATATACGAGACAGAGAGGCACAGGGAGGATTTTGGGCAGCTTAGACCCCTGAAGACCCTGCATAAGTACAAAAATGTTAGCAGGTTTTGTGCCTGTCATAATGACATCAGGCATGACACCTCTGAGTGCAGGTCGCTCAAGGATACAATTGAAGATCTGATTAAAAGAGGTCACCTAAGGGACCACATGCTGTGACCTGCTGGACGGTGACCTCAATGCTCCCAACAGCCAGTGCAACAACCATCCCAACAGGTCAAGCATGAACAGACACTCGTAATGAGGACCATCTTCATGATCCATGGTGGGCTACATATCGTACGTACTTCATGTGGGTCACATGAACGTTACGTGTGAAGTGCAGGCCACATCTTATTTGCAAGTTATGAATCTAGAAGGCCAGTCAAGAAGGCCAAGGCCACCTCTAAATGCATCACCTTTGTGGAGGATGATATACGGGGAGTTTAGTGCCCCCACAACGATGTACTTGTCATCTAAGTCAAGATCGGCAACGCGAAAGTGCAAAGGATCATGTTAGACATCGATAGCTCAATCAACATCATGTACAAGAAGTGTTATGAACAGATGGGGTTGAGTGAAGGTGACTTGAAATCTTCCCCAGAGCCTCTCTTTGACTTCACAGAGGATGTGATATTTCCAGTAGGGCAAGTCAAGCTTCTTCTTACCCTGGGAGACTCAAAGTGCCAAGCCACAATCCTAGCGGATTTCATAGTTGTTGATTGCCCTTTAGCATACAATGTGGTGTTAGGGCATCCTATGATGAACGATTTGGACATGGTTATATCCACTAGGATGCTAACTATACAATTCCCAACCCCTAATGGAGTCGAGTGTGTACGAGGCAAGCAGTACACAGCCCGACTTTGTTATGAAGATGCTATTAAGATTGGGGAAAGGTAGCAAAGGGTTTACCTAGTCTCTAATAAGGAACTTCGAGCCCTGAGCATGACAAGGATTAGTCGTGACCTTGATCCTCGTGACTTGGATGTCGATAAGGAAACTGGCCCTGTGGAGAAACTTGAGGACGCGTAGGTTAATGAAGTAGATCTTGAAAAATGCCTCAAGTTGGGAAAAAGCTTACCCCCTCCCGATGTGAAGACATAGCTATTTGAGTTTCTTAAGGCAAATTCGGATGTTTTTGCTTAGAATCACAAAGATATAGTGGGAATTGATCTCAAGATTATGTCACATAAACTGAATATTAATCCACACCACAAATTAGTTCGTCAAAAGAGGATGCCATTGACTGATGAGTGATTTGTCACTTTGAAGGAGAATGTGGATAGACTCCTAGCTAATAAATTCATTTGAGAAGTTCACTGATAACAAAATAATTGACACATTTATATGTCCTCTCACTTAGCATTTTAAGGTCCAAAAATGATTTATCTCAGCTGTGTTAGTGTGTATATATGATTTAGTGTCAATTGGCA
>JANHAO010003308.1:0-26384 GCA_026873985.1 Saraca asoca
GTGGCATCATCCCTTCCATAGATTGTGTAGTCTTTAGTTCTTCCATGATTTGGTCTTCTTCTCCAAAAAGGAAAGGCAAATCATAGCCTGTGTCTTCCTCCTTGACTACAACCATAACCTCTTCACCTTTAAAAAGATAAGACAAATCATGGGTTTGCTTTTCTTGAACTACGTAATTGCAAGTTATTTTTTCAACATATTCAACATTCCCTTTGTTGAATTTTTTATGATTTCCTTTTTCTTCTTTTCCCTTTTTTCCTTTTTCTCTTCCTCCATTAAACTCCTTTTGCAAATTCTCCCAAGCTTGCTTTGCAGTAGTTGCATCTGCTACAATCTCAAACAACAAATCATCCAAACTTTGATGGATGAATGTTAAGACTAGTTGATCTTGTTGTTTTGCCTCTGCCAAAGCGTCTCCTTCATCTTGAGACAAAGCAACCTTATCGTGTGGTGGGGTGTAGCCTCTCTCTACACTCTCCCATACACCTTGTCCTCTAAGAAATACCTCCATGTGGATACACCAAAGATCAAAATTCCTTCTTGTAAGAAGAGGAACTGGGATATGATATAATCCAACATAATTCATCTCTCAACACTTATGAACCAAGCTTTGATACCACTTTGTTGGGAGGAAAAGGTATTGTATAAAACTCACTTATAATTTTGGTATACATAAACTTTGAATACAATAGGTATATATAGTCATTTAAATGACTCTTTGACAACTACAAATAATTCTACCTATAGGAACCTATACACAAATCACTCATATCTAGATACATGTACTTTTACATTCAAAGTGTATGCACATACAATGAACCATAATACTATAATCCTAAAAGATACATGAACTTAGACATATTGAAATTACAAAATTACTATTTTCAACACTAACAAGACTCTAAACTATGATGTATGTTCCTCCCAATTTGTATTACTACATTACTTTACCTTTCACAAGCAGTTGAAGGGGGAGGTGCTGCAATGATCAACAAATAGAATAATTACAGAACTTACAGTTTGAACTATGAAACTACCATCCGTATTTTGAAAGCAATGCTTTGATATGGACAGAGCTGTTCTCAATACAATCATTCACAATTATTTTTACGAGTATAATTTGAATCTAATTAACTTCAAAAACAGAAAGGTGTGTGCCATTGTAAAAAAGTTTGTGAAATTAGGAGGGCATTTTTCCTTATTAATACAAGGGCTTAAACCTGAGAAAAATACCTGCGCTTATGGTTTGATTGGGGTCACCTTGCTGCTACAGTTAAAGTTGTGTGCATATTACTAATAGTGAGGGCTTTTGCAAATGTGTTTTAGGATGAGAGAATTGTAAGAGAGATCATCAGCGCGATTCAGAGAAAGATAAATATGGCACATAGATTTTTTTTTTTAATTTCTAATTATATCTCATCTAATTGTCTTCAGTTTTGTTGGAAGGAAAGGGAAAGTGACCATATCTATGCTGTGATATCTGAAAATAATACCCAAATTAATTGCAATGTTTTCTATTAGATTTCCTAAATTTGGATGAGAGAGAATGGAAAGGAAGGTTACATGTTACCTTTTCCTTATTTAAGAGTTTTGAGTACAGGGTGATGGAAGAGAATGGGGTTTATGATTAGTCTTCTATCCTCAGACATTCACTTTTTTATGTTTCTCCAATTTGGAAGTTTTCTAGATATATAAATAAGAGAATTAAGAGAAGTCATTTCTTAACTATCTATTCTTATTTCATTCTTTATCTTCTATTCTTTTTTTGTCTTCCCTTCCATTTTTCTTTTAATTCCCAAACATAGCATAAATGTTTAATTGTAAGTAAAATAACCGAGAAACTCAAGTCACTTATGTTATGTTTGGATGGAAGAATGAAGGGAAATAAGAGGGAAGGAAGGTAATGTCATAACTTTTATTTCATTTGGAAATTTTGATTAATGAGGGGGGAAGAGAATGAGGGTTTATAACTAATCTTTCAAAAGTCCTTCAACACCCTTTAATATTCACTTTTATGTGTGTTTTAAATTTAAGGAATTTTCAAGAGTTTTCTAAACTTTCGAAGAAGGGGGAAGGGAAGTCATCTCTTAATCATCAATTTTCCACTCTTCTCTTATCTTTCATTTTCTTTTGTTGCATTCCCATTCCTCCCTATCTTAAGTCCCAAACGTAGCATAAATTTATCAAAGTATGTTAAGGGTTTATATATGGAGGCATGTGGATTATTAAGTATCAAAAGAATAGCTTTATCTATATCTATGCACATTGTATTTTATACATTGTCTTGCATAAGTTCACCATGTACACATGTGAGAAACAATGAGAAAATATAATATGTCCAACTGACATTTTTCGTGTCAAAATATGTCAACTTGTTATCAATGTTATTTCTTCTGATGTTTGATTTTAGGCACAAAAGCATGCACATGAAAAAGTTCTGTTCTCAATACCATGACAGGGCAGAACGCTTCTCTCAAATTGGGTAAGTTTTAGCGTTCATCGGTTTCTATAATAAGTATGCAAATGCAAGAATTGTGCTGCACAATTCGGTTTATAGCCATATAATGACAACGTTGGTATAATATGGATGGCTCGGTTTCACAAGATGTTTGGTGCATTAGACAAAAGGAATGCAGCATTAATCAAATAGCTGTAAAAAAATTTGCAGCCTCGTGCATGCAAACATATCCAGAATTTATATAGGCCCTTCTTGAAAACATCCCAACAATTGCACTCTGAATCTTTTAAGACTTAGTATTCAAGTCTTGTTGCAATAGGGTGACTAGCTAGTGTTGTTAATTACTGCATGTACAATCACCATTCACAATCACTTTTATAATTATATATATAAGGTATTATTTGAGTTGAACTGGTATGATCCTTATCTGTTTTAAAACATATAGGATTAGTTTGATTCAAATTTTATCATGAGTAAGTTGTAAATGGAGATGTAAAAGAAGAAAAACAAGACTAGTAATTTTCTAAGAGAGGATACTCATTGTAACCAAATTAGGTTGGATTGAACAAAAAAAGTCACACACTTCCCCAGAAGACAATTTACTAACAAGCATGATTTTGCCAAACTAGGAGTTTAAATGCAGGATGTGGGGGCTTTCACACCTCCAACATATTACATGATGGATTGATGACAGGACTAAATGGTCTTAAAATCTTCTTCACAATTGAGGATTGATCTGTGTTCAAATTGCTATGTTACTCCATCGATTAAGACCTAAAATTCTAAATGTGATTATCTATTGTGGCCCCACGGTCCACAGGAAGTAATCTTATTTTTGGAATTCTGCTGCTCAAGTGGTGGCAAATGCCACAACCACTTGAAGTGAGAATGAGTAGTGAAAGGCTTCTATCTTCCCAAAATGTGTTTTTGACCTAATTAACATGCTTAGCACTCTGAAATATGAATTTCTCTATTTGAAGTGTTAGTGATCGTGATGATCACAGGTAATGAAGGGTGACTGATTCTTCTGTAACTAGCTAACCATAACTTTAGTTTATGTTTCTGTCTCTTACAGCAGGTTGTCTTTGTTTAATTAGCCAAAATATTAAATACCTAGACAACTTTGAAAATAGATATCTCATGTCAAATTTAAATGGGCAACTCCAAACAATTCATTATAATGCAACGTCATTAATTTTTTCATTTCAAAACAGCTTGCTCCTGTGATGAGGCCTAGCTTATAATTTTATTTCGGGAAATTCTGTGGTATCCCAAATATTTTTGGTTCTAAGTCATATAATTACAATGCAAAATATAAATTATAATTAGTTAATTAATTTATGATAAACCTTCTTATAGTTTTAAATCTTTTTGTCCCACTTTTTATTGCTGCAAATTGATTATTCTTTTTGTATCTCTAATGTGTAAAAAGGCAAACATTAGATGTTTGACGTGTTTGGATTAAATGCTTTTGTTAGAGAATTATCTGGATATATATGTATTGACGAAGCTGTTAATCTTTACTTTTATTATCAAAGAATAATAATTAACAAATCATAAATATGAAAAAATGGGTTTCTTTTTTTTATTTTCTTGGTTCTAGATCAGGACTATTGCTTGGGCTTTGCTACGATGCCAGGTGAATTGGAATTGGATACAGAAGTTGCTCACTTCTCATGAAGAGAGACACAAAGACATATTATCTAACCTACGTTCTCACTAATTGAGTCTTTGAGTCAAGTGATATTTGATATTTTTTTTAAAAAATTTACTTTTCATTGTATCTTGATTTGATTTTCAGTTTTGTATATGCGAATCTAATAAATTAGTAATTCTTATTATAAAAAAAAAAAAAAAAAAAACAATGACGAGAGTGTTCTAATAGAAGGACAACAGATCTAACACGGGGTGCAATCTATAGATATCTTAATATGTGCAGATTCAGGATCCAACGTTATGTGAAGGCAAAGCCTGAGTATAGGCATAAATGAGAGAGAGAGTTGAGAAAGAAAAAGAAAAAAGGTACCACAAACAAGAAGAGTTCAATTTTTGTACAACACTAACAAAATTGAAAAGACATGGAAAAAGTTTAACAAGTCCTGAGTGTTTTTTTTTTTAAATTTCTTTTCTTTTTATTAGTTAGAAAAAAAAGGATACAATCAAATATTTTCATGATTGAGAACTAAGAATATATTTTGAGTAGGCTCATAGCAATTCTATTTATTTTAATAAACTAAATTTTATGTTTTATATGTCACAGAATTTGATTTAAAACTTATTTTACTTACTCGCCTATTTAACATTTTTAGATCACAAAATTGAGTAAATTTTGATCAAAGCATTAATAGTGCATATTAAAATCATTTTGTTTAATCTTCCAGCGATTGTCAAAAAGCATTGCAATGACAAATATTGATATCTCTTGTAAAATTGATTACCACCGCATACAAGTACTGTAGAGATTCAAATTATCAACCATATGAAATTTCAAAATCTTCACTGAATCTCCTTCGATAGTTGAGCCAATCAAGCTGGCATTGTTTGAGAGAGTTGAAGCCAATATATTTGCATACACCTTAGGAGATGAAAGTGGACAAGTAAGAGCCAAAATATGAGCATATCGGGTAGTGATTGGACATTACAATCTGTACGGAAAGCCAACATCACCATAGGACATAGATTAAAGACTACCCACATAGTCCGCTTGTTCACATTTGTAATGTCCGAGTCCGAGTCGTCTTCTTCTTCGCAAAGAACTGACATATTTTTGATTGCCCATAATTAGAACTCAGAGTATTTTCCAAACTAAGTCGCTGTCTAACCTAGAAGAATCAAAGCCCAGAAAAGGAAATGAAAGAGAAAGGAACTTGGCATTTACACGAGTGTGTGGCGAATCTCTGCTATCCACTGACCCCACTTTGCTACAAGACAATATGGATGGATTCCTGGTATTAACAATGATTATAGTTAGTGTAAGCCTGTAAGGTTCCATTTTTGTTATTTATCTGGTTTTTTGCTATTCTTTCCGTCTAGGGTTGGTTTCAGAATCTTGATAAAGATCCTTGTGTTAACTATGATTACAATTTCCTCTTCTAGATCAAAATGCCCCTTTTTAAACCTTTGCCCTTTTTGTAGAAAATTCGTTTTCCTCTCTAAGCAAAGCCACACACTGACTTATTCTCTCATTTGGATTTGTATCTACTGGATATCCACGAAATACTTTTTATATTCTTCTCAAAGGTTTATATTCTTATAAAAGGTTTTTGTTTGGAGCTGAAATTGGTGTTCTTGCAGTAAGACATACATCTGCATCCAAATCTGGTAAAAAACAGTCTTTCTTCTTCAAGGTTTTTCCCCCAATTTTTACATGACGTCCTACAATCCCTTTCTCTTCCCATAAACTTAGATGCTTGTAGAAATTTGATCTGAGGGTTGTTTTCTAATTCATAAAGAACACAATCAATAATATTTTTATTCATCAGAAACTAATAAAATTGTATCTATGATTTACTGATCTCTAGAAAATATGGGTGCACACACGCTCTTTTAATTTTCTAATGTGAAAAAAAAAATTGTGTGTTGATAATATATATATATATATATATGTGTGTGTGTGTGTGTGTGTGTGTGTGTGTGTGTGCGCGCGTGTGTGTGTGTATGTGTAAAATAGGAAGATTAGTTTATTTTATCCCTAATTATATATGCTACTTAATTTTTTATCAGGGAAATGACAAAGCAGAAGATAGAAATGAAGAGGATTGACAACATACCATCAAGGAGAGTTACTTTCTCAAAGAGAAAACGAGGTCTTTTTAAGAAGGCACAAGAACTTGCAATTCTATGTGATGCTGAAATAGCTCTCATAGTCTTTTCCGATACCGGCAAACTCTTCAACTATGCTAGCACTAGGTATTTCTTTATTATCTCTCTTTAACTATATATGTTAGCTTTAAGTATATATTTCTTAGTTGTCTCTAGGTTTTTCTTTTATCTCATTTTCAAATATATATATATATATAGATATATATATATATATATATAATATGACTTCTACTTTCATATAATTATCCACTTGCCCATGCTTACATATTTCTTCAAATTAATTAAGGGAAATCATCAAACTCAATTTGTAAATTGTGATAACTTTGACAATCAAAACATGACTAGAGAGGAAAGGATACAAGATATACTTAATTAGCATATTTGATACATATCATTCATTTCAGATTTTATAAAACCGTAACTTTGAAACCTTGAACAACTTTTCTTACTTGTTAATTTTATAAAAAGATATATGACAATTTTAATTATTTGTAATATCAATGTAACTACATGTCACACCCCCAATGTCGATATATGACTGGCGTAGAAAGTCACCTATAGGTAACTCCTTACAAGCCTAACCCATACAGAAACAATCCTAATACTACTTATCTCCTATGTGGAGAGCGCTTAAGTCATTGGAAACAATATAGGACAAGGTGGTAAATCTAAAGGATACTAACACATTTGTCTAATACTTTATCATTTTTCTAGCAAAAATTCGGTAAAGTTTCCTTTGTTTTTCAGACTCTAGGCATTAGGCCAATACAACAACTGAGGGCTACACGCCCTACTCACAACCTATACAATCAAACCAACGCAACACAAGCCCAATTATCACATTGTACACAATTTGCTAGGCAACAATCACATATACACATAAGACAACTCAACCTAACCAACTACCAAAATACTATCATCAACATGTATCCGTGTTTTGCAAAAGAAGTCTACCCAATTAAGTAGTAAACTCAGGTCAAAATGGATTGGGATGAACAACAAGAGTGACCTCGGATTCTAAAAACATAAAAACAAAAAAAAGGAGCAAGTTTTTAAAAACCTAGTAAACAAATAATCCTCCAAGAAACCAATGGTTAATAACAAATCATGTTCAAAAGCAATGTAGTATAGCACATGCATATATATAAATATAGGCATCAGCTTATAAAAATCTCACAAAATGAAAATTTCAATTTATTGAGGAAAACAAATTGAGTGAATAAATCAAACTTCAAGGTATAATAAGAAACAAGATACAACAATTAAAGAATACTCATCGTACTGTAAAATAAAGAATTCACTAAAATCTTTCTTCTATTTCAAATAATCAAATAATAGAAAAATTCAAAATTTCAATATATGATTGTAATCCAATGGATAATTCCTAAAGGCAACCTTACCTAACAGATATCAATCATTGGCATTCACCTTATTCTTCTAATAGATGTTCTCCCCCTTATTCCTTCAACAAATATAATTCTATTCACAAGTGCACTTAGGGTTTTCCAAAAGAATTTTCAAAGGATTCAAATTCCAAATTTGATTTTTCAAGGAAACTCAATACCAATATATTGTATAAAACAATAGGCTTAAATAAAAGGGTCCAGAAACATTTCCAATGAATTCATACATGGAATCATTTGACCATGTAATCATCCCATTTCATATAATATCTTTGTTCAATAATTTCAATAACCCCCATATGGCAAAATAGCAAAGCTTTCCAACATCAATCATAGTAAATAATGCTTAAAGCAGTGGGTATATATAATGTAGTACTATTTATCATAATATATGATTTTACTTTCAAAAACAAAGAACCAACAACATTCAACTTACTTAAAAATCATAGTATTCTATGATATTCTGAATCATGATAATAAACAAAATTGACATTTGTGAAAAGAAAGTTCACAAAGAAGAGTAGAACTATCCACTCACCACTGGATAGCAAGACAACCTCCAATTTTTTTCCTTAGACCACAACTAAATCACCAAAACCTATTATCCAAAATTCAACAACATCTCCTAAATCAATCTCCATTTGAAATAAAACACCTTAATCATCTAAATTCCATTTTAAAAAAAACATAGAATATAATTAAAATAAAACATATTCACTATTTCACATAGGGTTGGGTTTTTCTTTTCTTTTTGGCTAGTGTAGTAGTAGACCTTCAGGAGGAGAAAGCAACTCCAACCGCCAATTATAGCTAGTTGCTGACCACCACCTTCAACTCTAGCTTTGGCCAAAAAATAGTCATAGACTAATTGAAAATGTAGGGTAGTTCATGATCGGCAAGGGCTTACAGTTGCAAAAAGATGGTGACACAAGGAGGAGCTTGGCCAGAGGAAGCTCGCTGATCAAACTAGAAGGTTGTAGGTCAGCCAGAGAGATGTTGGAGTTGGCTGGTCCTCTGGTTCCTCCGTTCATGACGTCAAGAAGCAGAAGTAGGACTGTGATCGGAGAAGAAGCAAAGCAATGATCAGAGGAAGCAAACTGTAACTCAGCTAGAGGATCGGAATGTTGATTCGAAGCTGCTATTGCAAAGCAGCTGTAGTAAACTGGCTAGGTAAAAGAAACAAAAGCAAATTGGAAAGAAGGAGAAGAAGAAACAACCACCAAAAGTTCAAAATTGATAGTCAGAGTAGCCGTAATCCAATCACCGGAGAAGAGAAAGAAAAGAAAAAGGAGCTAGAAACAAGGAAGTTCAGGTGAGAGAGAAGAAGATGCCATGAAAAAGAAGAAAAAAATGAAAATGGAAGGAAAAAAAAGGAAAAATTATCTTTTAACCACAAAATAAAATCAAAACACTAGCTATAACACACCTATTTATATTATCTCTCATAAAAAAATATATGTTAAATTATAATTTATACACACTTAACAATAATTTCAAAAATACGATGTTACCTTATTTCATATCATCATCATCATCATCATTATAATATTATTAAAGTGTTGCAAAATCTCTCCTTCAAAAAAATTTGTCCTTGAATTCTATAAGCAGGATTTCATAGGAACAAAATGAAATACTTGATTAACTATTGAAAGTAAAATTCCAAGGATGTGAGAATGGAAGGTTCATACTGATGAAATATTCAAAAAGATAGGGATATTTATCCATCAAAATAGGCTCAGGTTCGCAAGTCATCTCTTCTTTCCTAGGGTTCTCCCACAAGACTTTCACTGAAGGATATTCCTTAGAGCAAAGTTTTCTGATTCGTCTATTAACAATAGCTACAAGATGCTCCTCATAGGTCAGATAACTATCCAATTCAATTGGAATTTGTGGAAAGATGTGAGATGGATCCAAGACATACTTTTTCAACGTGGACATATGAAAAAAAGGATAGAAGCTCTCTAGCTTTGGAGATAGATCTAACTTATAAGCCATGGTGCCTACTCTCTTCACTATGGGAAACAGGCCTATATATCGAGGACTTAGCTTTCCCTTTTTACCAAATCTCATCACTCCTTTCATAGGCAATATTTTCAAAAATACCTGTTCATCCACTTGGAATTCCAAATCCTTTCTTCTCTTGTCTGCATATGACTTTTGACAACTTTGAGTAGTTATTGATTTTTCTCTAATGATCTTGACTTTATTTGCATCTTGAATCAAATCTGGGTTTAACAACTTTGTCTCACCTACCTCAAACTACCCAATGGAAGATATACATTTCTTTCTATACAATGCTTCAAAATAAGCCATTTGAATTGAAGAATGGTAACTATTATTATAGGCGAATTCAATTAAAGGTAGATATCACTCCTAACTATCCTCAACTTCCAATACGCAAGCTCAAAGCATGTCTTCTAGAACTTGAACTGTTCTTTCAGATTGCCTATCCATTTGAGGTTGGAAATCTATACTAAAGTGAAGCTATGAATCCAAGGCTTCTTGGAAAGATTTGCAAAATCATATGGTGAATTGGGTACCCAAATCAGATATGATAGATAATAGGATACCAAAAGAGATATAATCTGATTCAGGTATAATTGAGCATACTAGGAAGTTGAATAAGTAGTCTTTATTGGAAGAAAATGGGCACTCTTTATCAAAAGATCCATAATTATCCATATAGAATCATAGCCCTTTGGTGCTCTTGATAGTCCATTAAGAAAATCAATGGTAACTCTCTCCTATTTTCACTTAGGAATTTCCAAATTCTGGTGTAAGCCTGCTAGTTTTTGGTGTTCAGCCTTAACTTGCTGACATATGAGACATCATGAAACAAAATTTTCTATGTCACTTTTCATTCCTTCCCACTAATAACTTATCTTCAAATCTTGGAATATCTTATTACTACTTGAATGCATAACATAAGATGAAGAGTGGGCCATATGCGTAAGTTGTTGTTGCAACTTATCAACATCAAGCACCCATATCCGACCATGATGAGTTAAGGCTCCTTCTTCATCTCTTGCCAAACCCTAATATGGTTCCTTTTTCATTTGGTCAAACAACCTATTTACATTCACCTCTTGAACCTGTGCAACCACAATTTTCTAAACAAATAGAAATTTTACCTGCATGTGTGCCAGAAATATTCCTGGTTCTTATATGTGTAATTGGGTTCTGTGGGCTTCTACCTCATGTAATTCTCGAATGATTGGTCTCATCTACGCATCAATATACGTAAGACTACCTACCGACTGTCTACCTAGTGCATCAACTACCACACTGGCCTTGCCCAATTGATATAAGATAGAACAATCATAGTTCTTTACCAATTCCATCCACTAACGTTGCCTCAGGTTCAAGTCTTTCTACTAAAAAATATACTTCAAATTCTTGTGATCAGTGTTATTGCCAAATCCTCAATGCAAACACCACCTCAACCATCTCCAAATCATGGGTAGGGTAATTTTGCTCATTATTCTTGAGTTACTGTGATGCATAAGCTATAACTTTGTCGTGCTACATGAAAACACATTCAAGGCCAATCTTGGAGGCATCACAGTAAACTGTATAGCTACCACCACTCATAGGTAATGCCAACACTGGTGTTGTTGTCAAATACTCTTTGAGTGTTGAAAACTTGCTTCACATGAATTAAACCACACAAAATTGACATGTTTCTAAATTAACTTGGTCAAAGGGGCTGAAATCCGAAAGAAATCCTTCATGAAACGACTATAATATTTGGTCAAATCCAAAAGGTTACAAATTTCAGTCACTAAGGTAGGTCTTGGCCAATTTTAAACCACTCCCACTTTCTTGAAATCTACATTAATACCTTTATTAGAAACCACATGTCCCAGAAAAGTCATACTAGACAACCAAAACACACACTTTGAAAATTTGGCATATAAATGATATTCTCTAAGAGTTTGCAAAACCATTGTGAGATGCTACTCATGTTTTTGGTCACTACCGGAATACACCAAGATATAATCAATAAACACAATTACAAATCGATCGAGGAAAGGTCGGAAAACCCTGTTCATAAGATCCATAAAAATTGCAAAAGCATTTGTCAATTCAAAAGACATCACCAAAAATTTATAGTGACCATACCAAGTTTGAAAGTTGGGTTTCAAAATGTCTTCCTTCTGGATTTGCAGCTAATGATAGCCTGAACACAAATTAATCGTAGAAAAGTATTGGGCACCTTGAAGTTGATCAAACAAATTATCAATTTTCATAAAAGGATATTTATTTTTCACTTCGACTTTATCTAGTTACTTGTAATTAATACACAACCTCAAAGTTTCATCCTTCTTTTTCACAAATAATACTGGAGCTTCTCATGGTGAAATGTTGGATTGAATGAAACCTTTGTTCACTAAGTCTTACAATTGTACTTTCAATTCTTTCAATCAACTGGCTCCATCTAATAAGATGGAATGAAAATGGGGTCGGTATGTGGAGCAACATCAATACAAAACTTAACTTCTCGCTTTGGTGGCATTCCTAGCAGCTCTTCAGGAAAAACATATGGGAATTCTTAGACCATTAGTACATCTTCTACTTTTTGTTCTAATTGTTATATGTCCCTGACATAGGCCAAATAAGCCTCACATCCCTTCCTAATCATCTTTCTAGCACTCAAAGTGGAAATAAGGTTAACAGGAACATCACTCCTGTCTCCCTAAAGCAAAAGGAAATCTTTATCTGGTATATAAAAACTAACTAGCTTATTGTGACAATCTACACATGCATGATGTGGTGATAACCAATCCATATCCAAGATAACATCAAAATCAACCATATCTAGCACTATCAAATCAGCAAGTAAAACAATTCCATATATATCAATTTCATAAGAAGATATTATTTTACAAGTAATCAATGTGTAACCCAAAAGTGTAAATACTAACAACTATGATTTTAAAAGAAGCTAAGGTCTAGCAAGTTGTAGTGTAAGATAAGTAGAGATAAATGAGTGGGTTGCACCTAGATCAAATATCACATGAACTAAAATAGAATCAACTAATAAAGTACCTATGATTATCGCATTGGAGGCCTAGGCATCTTGCCTAGTCAAAGTATATACTCTTTGTAGTAGCTCCATGTCCACTACCACAACCTCTGCCAAAAGATCCTCTACCTCTCCCTCTCCCACCAAACTTAGATGGTGAGGGCCTTACAGATGTTGCAGATTGGGGCAAAATATTTCCTAATGTACCTACGGCCATGTTGCCACTACGCAAGGCTATTAAATAAGGACAATCTCTCACCATATGACCCATTTGACTACATTTAAAGCAAGCTCGTGTTTCTTATCTATAAACCCCCTAATGAATTTTTCCACAAGTCTAACATGGTCCTAGTGCCTCAGGCCTAACCGCAGTAAGGTAACTGAAGCTAGATCCTCCAAAAGGATGATGACTCGAAAAAGTGACACCTATTGGTCTTTTACTCGAATTACTTCTACCCAGGTCCTGTGGTGGGAACTACACATCAGGCCTCCATGAAGGAGGTGTCCTAGAAGCTGAAGTTGATGGTCACCTAGAATCTCCACTTGTACCCTCATATCTTTATTTTTTTCCTTGCACTATCTTGAGCCTTTCTTTCTTTCTTTCTTTTTTTCCTTAAACCTCACTTCTAATTCAATGGCTCAGTTGTAAACTTGCTCATATGTAGTGCCCTCTGAAACTTAAACAACATTGAAGTAATTGTCGTTGAGGCTATCAACAAATTTCTTTACCTTGTCCCTCTCAATAAGGATCATGTGCCTTGCAAACTGAAATAAGTGAAGAAACTGGGCAACATACTTGGAGATTGTCAACCCTCATTACTTGAAATTGTTAGATTCCTACAATTTAGTATATCATTGCCCTTCAAGAAATAATTGTTGTAGGAAAGCCATATTGAATATTTCCCAGGTGTTTGTTATTTCCCCTGATAACCTATGACTCTCACAGCCCTAGTACCAATCTGCAGTGGATCCGTCAAGCTGGAATCCAACTAGCCTCACAACAACATCCTTTAGGCACACAAGGACCTATCATAGCCACTCAATCTGATCCAAAAATAGGAAATGATCAACTAAAGACCCAATGCCCGAATAACAAGAAGGCTTGAGTTTTTGAAATTCTTGGAGGTAGTTTCTAAAGTTCATAGGCATTGGCCCTGTAAAAGGTGGAGGGGTGGTAGTAATTGTGTTTGTAGACCTTCTTCTCGTTGTCTCTAAAGTCTTTGTTAGGTCAATTCGTCGATAAACTCATTTATAGCTCTTTGCAAATCCTTGCCCACACCAAGACATTTGAAGTACAAAGGCCTGTTGAAGCTCCAAAAGTAAAAGGAACATTTGTCTCATGTTGAACTCAGCCTCTAACTCTAGCTCTACCTCTACCTCAAGGTAGTGGTGGTGAAGAGAATGGTTCATGTAAGACTCTCTCAAACATTCCTACATATCAGCATACAATATGACCTAGAGATCTAGTCCTGGCGGCATCTCCCAATTGTCAAATAGAAAGATTATTTTAAGTAATATTCAAATATATATATCGAAATGAAAAATTTAAGAATTGCGGAGATTCTCAACATATTTCTTGGAATGGGTATCAATGTATCCTTATTTATGTTTTGTGCTCCTAGGCGCACTAATACAAACTCAGTATGTATATACTAATTTGGCAATTTGAGAACTCCAACTATACATCTAAACTTTAAGTCATACTCTAATACCAATTTTGTCACGCCCTAAATGTCGGTAATGACCAACGTAGAAAGTCACCTAAAGGTAACCTTTTACAAACCTAACCCATACAGAAACAATCCTAGGACTACTCATATTTTATGTGGAGAGTGGTTAAGTCATTGGAAATGATACTGGACAAGGTGGCAAATCTAAACGATATTGACACATTTATCTAATGCTTTATCATTTTTCTAATAAAAATCTAGCAGAGTTTCCTCTATTTTTTGGATCCTGGGCACTAGGCCAATACAACAACTGAGGGCTATATGCCTTACTCATAATCTGTACAATCAGACCAGTGCAACATAAGCCCAGTTATCACAATGTACACAATTTGCTGGGCGACAATCACATATACACATGAGACGACTCAACCTAACCAACTATCAAAATACTACCATCAATATGTATCCATGCTTGGCAAAAAAAAGGCTACCTAATCAAAGAGCAAACTTAGCTCCAGACGGGTGGAGATGAACAACATGAGTGGCCTCAAACTCTGAAAACATCATAAAAAAAAAAGAGTGAGTTTCTTAGAAACCAGAGAGCGAATAATCCTCCAGGAAACCAATGGCTAATTACAAATCATTTTCAAAGGCAGTACAGTATAACATATGCATATATAAGAGTATAAGCAACAGCTTGTAAACATCTAACAAAATAAAAGTTTTAATTTATTGAGGAAATCAAATTCAATGAATAAATCAAACATCAAAGTCTAATAAAAACAAGGTACAACAATTAAGGAACACTCATCGTACTATAAAATAAAGAATTCACTAAAATCTTACTTCTATTTCAAATAATCAAATAATAGAAAAAATCAAAATTTCAATATACAATTGGAATCCAATGGGTAATTCCTAAAGGCAATCTTACCCAACAGATATTAATCATTATCATTTACCTTATTCTTCTAACAGATATTCACCCTCTTATTCCTTCAGCAAATATAATTCTATTCATAAGTGCATTGAGGGTTTTCCAAAGGATTCAGATTCCAAATTTGATTTTTCAAGGAAACTCAATGCTAATATATTGTATAAAACAATAGGCTTAAGTAAAAGGGTCCAGAAACATTTCTCGTCAATTCATACATGGAATCATTTGACCATGTAATCATCCATTTCATATAATACTTTATTCAATAATTTCAATAACCCCCATATGACAAAACAGCAAAGTCTTCCAACATCAAGCATAATAAACAATGCTTAAAGCAATGGATATATATAATGCAGTATTATTTATCATAACGTACGATTTTACTTTCAAAAACAAAGAAATAGCAACATTCAATTTACTTAAAAATCATAGTATTCCATGATGTTCCAAATCATGATAATAAACAAAATTGACATTTGTAAAAAGAAAGTTCACAAAGAGGAGTAGAATTATCCACTCATCTCTGGATACCTCCAATTTTTTTTCTTGGACCACAACTAGATCACAAAATCCTATTATCCAAAATTCAACGACATCTCTTAAAATCAATCTCTATTTAAAATAAAACACCTTAATCATTTTAATTCCATTTTTTAAAAAAACATAGAAAATAATTAAAATAAAACATACTCACTATCTGAGATAGGGTTAGGTTTTTTTTTTCTTTTTGGCTAGTGTAGCAATAAAGCTTCAGGAAGAGAAAGCTACTTTGACTATCAGTTACAGCTGGTTGCTGGCTGCCACCTTCAGCTCTAGCTCTAACCAAAAAATAGTCACGGATCGGCTGAAAATGCAAGGTAGTTCATGATCGGCAAGGGCTTATTGTTGCAAAAAGATGGTGACACGGGGAGGATTTTGGCTAAAGGAAGCTCGCTATCAAAATTCAGAGGTTGTAGGTTAGCTAGAGAGATGTTGGAGTTGGCCGGTCCTCCAATTCCTTCGTTCATGACGACAAGAAGTAGAAGCAGGACCGTGACCGGAGAAGAAGCAAAGCAATTATCAGAGGAAGCAAGCTGCAACTCAGTCAAAGGATCGGAATGCTGATTCAGAGTTGCTATTGCAGTAGGTCGGCAAGGTAGACAAAACAATAGCAAATCAGAAAGAACGAGAAGAAAAAGCAACTACCGAAAGAGCAGAATTGGTAATCGGAGCAGCCGTAGTCCAATTGCTAGAGAAGAGAAAGAGAAGAAGAAGGAGTTAGAAGCAAAGGAAGTTTAGGGGGATAGAGAATAAGAAGCTAAGAAAAAGAAGAAATTAAAAAAAAGAAAGAAAACAAGGAAGAAAAAGAAAAGGAAAAAGAACAAAAAGAAAAAAGAAAATTACATTTTAGCCACAAACAAAATTGAAACACTCACTATAACACATCTAGTTGCATTATCTCTCATAGAAAAAAATATATATATTAAACCATAGTTTATACATATTTAACACATAATTTCAAAAATACACTACTAACTTATTTCCTATTATAAAGTGTCATCATTGCATCATCATATTATAAAGTGTCACATTGCATTTCCACCATTAACGTATAAAATAAGTTGACTTGTTCCATAACATTTTTTTGGGGGGGGGGGGTAAATTTGTCCCATAACATTCTGTTATTATATATATGAGACAAAATTAATTAATTATAACATAAAATAAGAGCAATATTTCATACATTATTGGTGTAAATATTAAAATTACTTTACCACTACAACAAATAAAAATCCTATCCGTAAAGCTATAATTGAGAGATGTAGGTTAAGAATTTCTTTTCCTTTCTTTATTATTATTGATTATTTTGCCCATTTGAGAACTATTTATTATAAGATGATTATGCATATGATATATAAGCTTTGGTATGGCACTGAAAGCTTTTATGGTTATGAAGTTGCTCATGTTTTTGGTAATTTATGGACTAGTAAGGTTCTTTCTCCTGAATTGACTATAATATTTTATTGTATATTTTCTCTTTCCACTTAGTTTTTGATCCTAAATTATCACTTCGTCTTATGTTATATATACTTAAGTAAAATCGTTCTTTAAGGTTTCCAATGACAAAAGTTGCTTCCAAGAAAGCTCAGTCTTGTCTTTACTTCATATTAATCTAATTAAGCATATAAGTATTTATTTATGTGTATATATACATAACTTAAATGGTGTAAAAAAATATGATTAATTTTATATATATATATTCGAAGCTATAGGTATTTTATATATGCACAGCTGCATGAACATTGAAGAATAAATAGAATCCCTTACAATGTAAAAAACTCTCATCTGACAGCATATACCTTAATGCACAATCTATGTGTTTAGTCTCACAAAGATCTGGAAAATGGCTATCTGAATGATATAAGCCTTACATACATACATAAATCTTCAAATATAAAAAACCTAATTAAGACATGCATGATAATTATATGATGCTTTGTATATACCATTCCATTCTGTAGACTATATTTTGAATCTGCAATGTTTTTGCTGTCTTAAGTGTGCAGCAGGTAATTGAAAGGTATAATCTGCAAAATGATATTAATGGTCATGGATCAGGCCATCCAAGGGGTGAGCTGCAGGTACACACATGCGATGTTGTTTAATTAAGATGTTAACCGAGGACTAAAGAGATCCAGAGTAAAAAACTGATAATGTCTTGAAAATTTCTGTATAGACTGAGAGTGACCCCTTCAACAAACTGTGGAAGGAAGTAGCAGACAAGGATCGTCAATTAAGGTAAACATGAATCCTGGTTATATATATTATTATTTTGTGCCTATCAATATGATGCAATGCACTTCGTTTTAATATATATGTAAGATCAATTGATATCATTTTTAATTAAAATTGATGGAATACCAAGTAATATCATATTAATATAAAATTTTAGAATCTTCATCTGTATGATTGATATTCAAAATCCAATGAGGAATTTTGTGAGATATCTTATAAAAATTTATACAATAGATGTAACATGGGGCCAACTCTAGCAGGCGGTTAAATGGGTTAGAGCTGGATGGATGTACATTAGAAGAGCTACTGGAACTAGAGCAAGTAGTTGTTGCAGGTTTGAACCGTCTTTCAAAAGCAAAGGTAAGTATCATTAATTATATGGTTATGCTAACTTGTATATATTTAAAATATATAATACTAGTTCCAATCGTGCTTTTATATATATTACAATTGCGATTATGGTAATTACATAAAAATATAATTGTTATAGAAAAATCACAAAAAAAAATATATAATTATAGGCCACAATATAAAATTATATATAGAATATGGCTCTTAAGATTTTGTACCAATATGATTCATTATATATGTAGTACAATTTGAATAAGTTGAGCTAGACAAAATATTAGTAAAAACTAACAATTTAAATGTGATTTTAACATTTGTTAAGTTGAATGATAATTTGTTAAATAAAATAAACACACGTAACATTATTTTTATATATTTAGTACGAAGCAACCTAAGACTTTGGGTTGTCGCTTAAATTTATTGGAGTCATCAGACCTATATTTGTTTGTATTAATTTCAGGATGAAAGAATTATGGAAGATATGAATGTTCTAAAGAGAAAGGTCATATTCGATATTCAAACTTTTAGATATCATATATTGACTCTCATCACTTGCTGCTGGAGGAAGAAAAGACATGATCACAAGTGATAATTATATCTTAAGTAACTTATTACCTATCTCTGATCAGTAACTAATCTTACATGCAGGAACTCCAACTGATGGAAGAAAACTGGCGATTGAAACAGGTGATGTTTTACAAATAGTGGCTTTCTTATCATGTTAATTACACAACTACTAGGCCTGAAAAAACTAGTCCCCAAATCTAATTAACATGGGGCTTATCTCTCCCATTCAAATGGACGTTAGATCCATCAAATTTCATGACTGGTCCAGGATCTGTATCAGTTGAAATACACTGACAATCACGTAGTATAAAATATTAGTCTAAATTATCTAACTAGTCAAGTTTAATGTCTTATTTATCATATTTAAGTCTCCAATCTAGCTACTGCAAGATTTCACATATTAACTTAGGATCTCTGTTCTTACATATGGTTGAGGAAAATTCTTATTTGGCAGATGGAATAATATGTTAAATTCTATGTGCAGAGCATTGAACGTGAACAAGGTCAGCCATCTGAACCCGTTATTAACATTTGCAGTTCATCAGATTCTCCTCAAGATTGTGTCTCTTCTGGCAACTTTCTCAATCTGGGGTTAGTCAATTTATTATCTTCCAGAAACTGTTTCTAAGTATGTAGTGTATGCAAGACTTTATTCAATTCTCAAATTGTGCCATTGTTGCTGCCTTTTAACATGGAACGCTTGGATTAGGATATATGGTATGCATAGATTTTAAAAATATATGGGCAATGCTTTCACATATCCTCCCTATTTTTCTAAGTTTTTATGGAAACCTGTAAGCTTTATGAATTTTTTTATATATTTCTTGTAATTTTTTCATAAAATCTTACACTTTTTGTACAAATTTTGCATATTATAAGTAGACAAAAAAAAAAACCTACAATTTCATCAATCAAAGTTTCAACACAAAGGTAATTTTTAAAAAATTTGCTACTTTTTATGAAAAAATTATAATTTTTTTTATAAAAAAATCTGTAAAAAAACATAGAAATTTTTCATAAATATTGAGTCTATGTATACATACATAGAATTTTAAGTGTGCATAAAAGCAAATCCCGACATATATTTATTAAAATTGTAAGTGTATATTGGACTCATTGAGATCTGAGGTTGAAATTCTATCATATGGGTTAAGATGAAGTTAAAAGGAAATGAAAGAATCACTTATTGTAACTCAAATATAACACATTCAGAATTTTAAATTGCAGTTGTGTTGCAACAATTTTCTTTAAGTGGTGACTAACTCCACTGGAAGTAATAAGACCTATTTTTTTGCTGGATATTCTTCCATCAAACTGTGTTTTGGAATGAAATCCTAACTTGAGTTTGTGTTTCCATCTCTCGCAGGTTGTCATCATTTAAATAGAATGAAGTTTCCTATTTGTAGGGCAACAAACAGTGAATGGATTCTCTTCCATCCTTCTGTGTGAAAACTAATCCAAGGGGGTTAAGTTTTTCATTTCCAAACAACTCACTTGATCGTTCAAGTAAATATGAGCAAAGAAGCATTGCTCATGTGTTTCCTAATTCCTATGTTGTTCTATTTTCTTTCTTAAAAAATGTTTGTTTATATGAAGCTCTTACGAAGTTAATGGTAGCTACCTTTAGTTATGTCTTATATTTAAACAACAAATCTGTTTAATGTTTATGTTTGTGAATCCCTGTATTAAGTGGATGCATTTCATAAAATTTTACGTCCTTTAGTTTTGTATCATTTATGCATGTAATGTAATAGTTGCCTCAAAAGCAAAGGAGATGTAGTGTATTTCATTAGAATATACTTAGTGCGTGAGAGGTAAAAATCAACCGTGATAACATCTGAAATAAAAACAGTTGATAATTAGATTAATGATAAGTTAGCATAGAGATGTGAATCGGATGAGTCAAAATAGATCTACATCTATACTTAAAAGTTTAGAGATTAGTTTAGTTAATTGAATCATCACTTTAGAATTTCGTCGTGCTAAAAAAATGGACAATTATGAGTTGTAGTTTGCTTCTGGAGATAAATATTTATTAGTTGAATTTCAATTCTTAAATCATATACACTGAATATTCATTTACACATGTTAGAATTTCAACCTTAAGGACATTGAGGTTGGTTGTTATGGAAAACCTATTCTAGTCTAGTTTCTATCATTATATGTCCAATATCACATATCAATTTTACAAGTTATTTGGAATGTAAATATTTTAGATATTAAAATATATTTTATTTAGAACTCGTATGCCAAATTTTCTGTCTGAAAAATTACAGTTTGTGAAAAATTTTCCAAGATTGTAAATCCGTTTCATATCCATATTTTTTGTCTTTTGGTCAAGAGCGATATCATATATCCACATTATCTTGAACTTCCCACCCACTTTGTTTTTCAGCCAAAGCCCCCTTATCAAATTAGATACATGGGACTGCACAGTGCACCTCTTGGGCCCAATTTAATTGTATGGCATTCTCTTAAACTCATGGGTTGCTTCCATAGATCAGCGTATTTGGGCTGGGTTCTATTTATTAATTTTTCACGTTACAGGGTTTTTTTTTTTTTGGCCTTTTGTATGGTAAATTAGCATACATTTTATATATTTGATTGATGTTTATTTGGTATAACCGATTAGCACCACTATTTTTATATCTTTTTAAAAAAGTTAAGTTAAAATATATCAATAATCAACTGTAAGTAATGATTTTGATATAAGAAACAGACCAAAGGGAGATTTTGTCTTGTCGGCGAAAAAATTAACAATGCTACGTGCTACCCAGGAGATATGTTGGTGTAGCAGTGAATGACGAGGGACTTACCATACGATACTTCATATAACAGTTGTATTCACGTGTTGGTATCATTTCTGACACTGACACTCATCGATATCGACATGAAACATGTCGGGACCGTGTCCGTAATTTCAAAAAGTTCAGACACCCATTCCTTATTTCGACACACATGTCAAGCTCGACTCTAGGGCCGTATCCATAATTTCAAAAAATTCGGATACACATTTCCTATTTCAACATGCGTGTCAAGCTTAATTTGTAACTTATTATTTATTATGTTCTGTTATTTAATATTATGAGTACTTATTTTCATATGAAAAAATAATAATCATAATATATATATTTATAAATAATCACAATATTTTTTAATATTTATAAATATACCCTTATATTTTTATTATTTATACATATATTGATATCTTATATTTTTTAAAAATATCATATTCTTGTATTTGTGTCCATATTTCTTTGTATCTACGTATGGATGTCTGTGTAACATAGTGAGCAACAATAGCAAAAACCGCAAGACCATCAGTCTGGATGATTGAGAGTAACAACAGCCTATTAAAAACCGGAGGCAAGCATTCAGAGTAACAACCGCCTATTAGATTTGACTAGTCATAAAGAGGTCGGGTCGACCTAACTTCTAATTCCTATTTAAAAACATTGTTTCGCTCTAAAAAAAAAAATCCGCGTGTTTTTTTTACAAATAATTCTATTAATATTAAAAAAATCGTCAAAAATATCAATTTTTGATAAAAAAAAAATCATCAATTAAATTATTATATATAACTTTTTCCATCAAAAATTTACTTCTAACAAATTTTGAGAAAATAATTTTTTTCATATAATTTTCTCTTCTCTTTTATCTATTGAAAATATGTCAAAAATACATAGAAAAAAATCATTTAAAAAGACATCAAAAATTCTTTAGAAAAATATAATTTTTTAAAAAATTTAATTAATATAATTTTTTGAAATTTTATTTGTATTAAAATAATTTAAATAGTAATAAAAAATTATGATATTTTTAATTCTAATTTTTAAACATTAATATTTAATTTATGATAAAAATTGAAATATGATGCACATAAATAGTTATAAATATACAAAATTAATAGAATAATATCTAAATTGTATTATTCAAATCAATGATATATGAAACATATTATTCAAATAAAAACATAAAAATATAACTACAATTTAATGTTAGAGAAGAGCTGATCATCAGTCTCCTAATCCTAAGTAGCATGTTGTCGCCATTGTTGTGAGCTAGTATTGGGCCACACAGGACCTTTGGCTAGTGGTGGTTGAACCACTGACTATTGTGGTAGCAACGGATATAGGCATGCGGGACAAAACTGGTAATGTCCAAGGGGCTACTGATAACCATAATGAAGATGAAGTGAATGAGGCAGTGGATGCTAGCTCAGCTATTGTTGTTAAGTCTACATAAAGTGCTCCATTTGAGCAAAAATAACTTACATATGCTACTATTACATCTCACCAATAGTATACATGATCTACTCCAACCCAACATATAACACGCTCTTGATGCAAGATGTAGTGATCGATGCAGCCACCACATCATCAGTCATCTCCATAGAGCCCTCAGAACCTCTCTACGCCTGAATCTATGTCAAGTCCTCCTTTTTTTGTTAAAATTCTCTTGAAAATTAAAATAATTAATCATTTGATATTATAAATGTAATATTTTTTATTACCAAACATACAATACATTAATAACAAAATTGTAAATTAAAAGAAGCTGCTTACATAGGACTATGCAACTCAAGGCGAGACCCACTATCCATCTTTCTGGGTATAGGTATGGCAAAATAAACTATCTACGGGCGATTTGACCCCAACTCAGCTATCTACACAACATAAAATTTTTCATAAACAATATAGATTGTAGTATGAATATAACTACAACAATGTAAATGATATAAATAAAATTAAGTTAAAATAATGTTACTATGTATAATCAATGCTCTGACATGGGATGAATCCACCAGTGTGTAAGGAAGAACTTTGTCCAACTGTATCCGGAGCCCTGTTTCTCTTATTCTACTTGAACTTGGACTTGAATTTAGGATTCTCCCAGTATCTAAGAAGACTTTCCCACCCCTCATTCCCAATCCAACTAGATTGAACGGGCTTCTTCCACACCTTATACATCATATCCTTCATTTTGTTAGAATCTCTGTGGTTGAAATTCTTCCATATGTCTTTTTTGTAAAAAAAGTTCTATTTTGAATATTTTTACAATTAAAAAATAATAAAAGTATCAAATAGTTAAAGAATAGTTTAAAAAATAAATTATAAACAAAGTATTAAAACTTTCCCCCAAACTCCGCATATAGCATCTTACAAATGGGCTCTGAAATACTCTCCACGTAAGCCCTATACCCTCATACTTGCTCATGATGATGTGGTGTATGGTGTCTACTAACTTGTAAGCTAGGAAAAACCTTATTAACAAATAAAAACAAATATAGTTAATAAATTAAAAAATAAAGTTCATGTTAAAAATAAATTTTACAATCAAGGATACATACCCTATTTTGTATGGCATAATGGTCTCCTTAGGATCAAGTATGGGTACCCTAGGGAGTGAAGGTTGTCTAGAGACAGATGTCAGTCCTTGATGAATACAATTTATACATATTTTATATCCCTTTATACTTAATCTTTTTTTCATGTTTATGAGTTTAATTAGATACTTTAAATTAGATTTGTGGGTTGCTCAGTTTTTGTACCTAATTGAATTTATTCAGTAAATTTACATTATTTCATATTATTTCAGCTTTTTAGGCATATATTGAGCTCTGAACCTCATTTTTGGTAATTCTTGTGTTATTGAAAAGTTAAGAGAAAGATCTAAAAATGTCATGAAAGATCCCCAGCCCATTTCAGCCATTTTGGAAGTCAAATAAAACCTATAAACTAGAATAGAGTACTAACCTGCAACCTAAAATTAGTTTCAATATTTTCATCAGAAGTGGAGCTCCACCCATCATTTCAATGCAAATTTAAGCCCATATGATAGTTAAGATTCATACTAACAACTTTTATAAATGGCTTGACGGCAAACTATACCATTTTAAATTAATTACTTGGCTGTGAACTTAAGTATTTAACTCTGTTACGAGTTGGATTACTATGAAAAGCTATTTCGATTTTTAGCCCATAACTTGAGCTAAGGATCATTTTTTATGCAAAGTCAAGGCCATTTGACTCATAAAAGACAAGGTTATAATTCATATGAAGAAAGCCATGTCCATTAAAGCCTTCTTCAAACCCTAATCAATAGCCCAACCAAGAGGCAGTGTAGTAAGCCTATAAATAACTAGCTGAGTCTCATTTGTAATAATTTTTAGATCATTTTCTATATTGTCTCTAATTTTAGGAGAAAAGCAGCTCTGCTATTTCTTTCATTTCTCTTTTTTTTTTTATAATAATATGTAACTAAGCCTTCATCTCAATCTAAGAAAATTTTTGCACTAATTATTTAGTTGATTGTGAGACTTACTCATAATTCCAATTTATTCCTAATTTAATTCTCTTAATTCTTTTGTTTGACTACTTATAATTGTTATGGGTAATTAATTAAGGTGGTCAATTAATTATTTATTCATTATGATTTAATACTATCTAAATTTCCATAGATAATTCTATTATTTGTGGCTGTTTGGTTGTGAGATAATAATAAGGTGTTAATTTGCTATTGAGATAAATCAATTCTTTTAGAGAATTGAGGGTAATTAGTTGAGTTGCTAGTGATTAAAATAATTAATTAGACTTGATGTCAAAACTTAATGCTATTGATAAATCGATTGGGGTACTGAGCTTTAATTGATTTAGCAATAAGAGTCAATTGAGTGCTAAGCTAGGTTAGCTAGTTTATAAGGAAATTAATAAGGATTAATTAAGTGTTGAGCTTAATTAATTCCTAGGCTAAGCAGTTAAAGTAGGAATGAAATAATAGTGTTAAAGATCAGTCATTGAATTAGTTGCAAGAATCCCTTGAATTGAGCTTTTCTCCATTTGATTTTCCATCATTTTTGTTTATGTTTTGTTATGCATTTAATCTGTTTGATTTAATTCCTAGCCTAATTACATAGTATCCAACCCCCTTTCTTGCTGTAAATATATAGAAGTGAATCACCAATCTTTGTAGACATGATTTGGATCACCTCAGCTACTAACTTATGTAGTTCAGTACTATTTTTTGCCAATTTCAATAACCGCCACTTTTAAAGATAGAGGCGCTATCTGTAATGGTATCGCAACTGTATTTGGGGACAAATCCTATTGTTGCTATAACTGCATCTACATTGACGCTTGTGCAAGTGGCTTCATCTGATTAAATGTAGGTCGTGGTGTAAGTATAAAAGTATAATCACAAAGAATGATAAGTAAAGGGCTCTGGTTGGCAATCATAGGTATACTGCTACCATGGTAATCCATTGGTGTGTATGTGTGTGTGTGAAACTTATCACTACAAGAAAATGTCGATATTCCAACGGAATTTTCCAACGGAATAAATCCGTTGGAAAATTCCAACGGAAATTCAAACGGAC
>JANHAO010003309.1:0-26554 GCA_026873985.1 Saraca asoca
ATTTCCTTATTGTTTAAAGTTCTTACAAGGATTCTAGTTTACTTTCATCTTAATTTTATCTTTCAACTTCATCTTTTCTTCTTCTACTTTATTCTAAACATTATGCAGTTTTTTACATTAATGAATTTGCTTTTTACTTCTATCATGTCTGAGTAATTTTCTATTCTAGGATTGAGAATAAACCAATTATGGTTCTTTAATATTATTGATTGATATTATATTGTGATTATGTGGTATAAATTGATTCAACTATTATGCCTGCTATCTTCTTGATAAAGTATTTGGCCAATATTTTATCTTATCTTAGGTAGATAGTTGAAGTACTGAAAGGAGAAAATTATCATCGAAAACGTAATAGTTGAATAAAGAGATTTTGATCATGAAAGTAGATTAAGTTTCTTTACGATTTGAACAGGTTAGCATAGATCTTAAAGGGCTTAAATTAATCTAAACTATGAAAGTAGGCAATTAGGTTAATTTAAGTACTATTATTAGACTTTGAAAGAGGCTAGTAATTAATTTAGGCTAAACCATCCTCAATTATCCAAGTAATCATAACAGGAAAGATTTTAATTTGTTAAAGACCATAAGTGTGGTAAAACCCCAATCCTAGGCTTTTATAATTGAACTTTCTATTTGATTATTTGTTGCTCTTTCATTAAGTTTCTTTATTATCTTTGATATTCTTATTTGATTTAGACAACTTACATTGCAAGCTTTGGCAATTGATAACGAGATCCTTGTGGGATTTGACTCGTATTTGTTGGTATCTACTATAACTACACCGTGTGCTTGCGGAAAATACACATCAAGGGGTCAAACTAACTTTAGTCGAACCATGTTAAAAACTTTTGACGTCTCCCTATTCTTCCTCTCTCTCACTCTCTCTTTCTCTTTTTACCTTCAATCTGTAGTTTGGGGTCTTGAACTTGGGTTGACCAAATTTGACCATTAACATTTTGGCACTAGAAGGAGGACCTTAAACTACATTCTTCTTGATTTTCCAATGGCTAGAGGAAGAACCACCAGGAGTTTAGATGCTGTAGTGGACCAGCCTCATGGTCACATGGAACAATAGAGGGATCTAGTCCCCCCTATTACAGGCACTTCCACCATCCCCACGACAAGTGTTGTTACTAACATGTCCCCATTGGCTCAACACCAGCCTGATATTATTGATGAAATACAAGCATGGCTTCAATGTCATGAGGCACTAGAAAAAATAGTAGGAGAGTTAGCTAAAGTGGTTAGGGCATTGACTCAAGCATAAGCCCAGTGCTCATAAAGGTAGGTTGAAGGCATTGCATAGAAAAAAGCTCTCCAACAGACATGGGAAAGAGCTCAGGAAGAGAAACTAACTAGAAAAGTACTTCAACACACCTATTTAGCTCGCTTTACTAACTCACAGCCAAGGTCAGAGGTCTATCGAGCTCATGAGGAGAATAAAGGAGATCATTAATGACGTGGGGGTTCGCATCGAGTTAAAGGCTCAAACAGGACAAATCGAAGACATTTCTCATATCAAAGCTTGCTAGGTCACAAGCAGAGGAAGCACAGGACCTTGGATCAACATTCCCATGACAAAAAGAGGAGTCGGCCATCTTCCAAACATCAATTTGAGGTTTAGGACCATATGGTAGAGGAGCTACTTCAGAAAGTAGAGTAGTTGGAACAATGCCCTCAAGCTTAGGACATCCAAGATTGGTATGAGGAAAGGACCCCATTCACTAAAGAAATAAAGGCACAACCTCTCATAAATTTAAAATCCCCACACTTTTGCAAAATAATGGGGATAGTAATCCATATGACCACTTGGATACATTCAATGTATAAATGGATCTTCAGACAACCAATCCTTTGGTTAAATGCTGAGTCTTCCCAGCCACTCTAGGAGACATAACTTGAACATGGTTTAGGAATCTCAAAGCTCACAGCATTGACAGTTGGCAAGAGTGCCAAGAAGATTTATCAACTAGTACAAAGCATTGAGAAGAAAGCTTGCACCATCTTACCACTTGACAACAATCTTTTAGTGGGAGAATGAATCATTGAAAGACTAAATCACCCGATTCAGGCATGAGGTCAACAACATAGAGAACCCTTCAGATAAGAGCATCTTAGTAGCGATCTCAGTAGGACTCTACAAAGTTAGAAAGCTATATGAGAGCATATACAAGTCTCCAGTGAGGGACCTAGGTGAATTTTATGAATGAGCTGCCAAAGAGATCAGGTGGGAGGAGACCTTTGGCCTAAAGAAGTCCAATCATAAGGACGAGGTGAATAGCTCCGATCAAAATAAAGAGAAAAGCAATGACAAAAATAGCAATGATAGTACTGGTAACTAACCTATAAAAAAGGCCAAGACTAAGTGACCTCAACATCATGGTTACCATAATAACTACAGCGTCTTATCAAATACCCCAGATAGGATCTTTGCAACAGAGAAAGACAAGGAGGACTTCGAGAAGCCCAAACCTTTAAAGACTCCTAATAGGTTTAGGAACAAAGATAAGATTTGTGCCTTCTACAAGGAAGTTGGGCACAATACTTTAGAGTGCTAGGCACTTAAGGATACAATTGAGGATCTGATCAAGAGAGGTCACTTGAGAGACTATGTAATGTAACTTACGAGGCAGTGACCTCAATAGCTCTAGCAACTATAACAACAACATCTCCAATGCTCCTAATTCTCAAGTATTACACAAGAAGGTCCAAACTGGGAGGGCCCATACATCATCAAGGAAGACTTGGGAAACTGAGCTTATCACTTAACAAATTTAAATGGAATTGAAGTTCCAAAAGCTTGGCATGCCAAATATCTACACTTATACTTTCAATAAATTTTAGCTTACCCTATTTTTATCTTGTAATATTATTCCCTTATATATTTACATATGTGTTTACTAAATTTTTTAATAGATTTTCAACAAAATTCAAATCTAAAAGTGAGTTAAAACCTGGTAGAGAGCTCTCGCCGCCTAAAATCCATTGTCAGCTAAGGCTCTAAGCCAATTAAGGTGCTAAGGCACTAAAATCCATTGCCAGCTAAGGTTCTAAGCCAACTGAGGCACTATAGCACTAAAATCCATTGCTAATTGAGGCATTAAGCTAGCTGAGGTGCTATGGCACTAAAATCCATTGGCAGCTGAGGCTATAAGCTAGCTAAGGCACTAAAATAAATTCATTGCCTATTAAGGCACATCTATGCAACCCACCTGAGCAACAAAATTGCTGGCAGGGATGCATTCATACGACCTACTACTTGGCATCATATTGACCAACTAAATATCATATACGACCTACTATTCAACACTATATGCAATCAGCTTTTTGGCACCATATATAACCTACTCCTTGGCCCTGTATGCGACCTACTATTCAGCACTACATACACTCTATTCCCTCTTACCATAAGTGACCTACTATTTGGCATGGCATATGACCTACTACTTGGCACCACACTCTTGGACTCATTAATGACAAAATCATTAGTTTACTATATGAGGTTGATTGACCTATTGGGCATTTGTTTTAGCTAAATGTTTATTAAGTCATGGTTTGTAGGAACTCATTCATGACAACCCACATGTTATCATCTATAACCTACTAAGTATCTAGCTCAACATACTTAAAAGAGTATGAAAAATATAAGAAATTCATTAAAAACTTCATTCAACGAGATGAATGTACATATAGAAGTACAACAGTATAAGATCGAAATAAGCCTACACCTATCATGGCCAACGAAGATGACCTACCTCTTGTGGGCTAAAGGACCGATATATCCAAAGAGTAAGCCATCCATCATTTGGTTGTCAGCAAAGTTGCTTTCAAACTTCCCCCTATTCCCCTCCCAAGGAGGCAAAAGAATAAAGATGAAAGAAATGAACCCATCAGCACCACCATAAGGAAATGAAATCTATACAAAATTTCCCAAGATCCCTAGAGAGGAATTGTCCATGGGAATCTCCTATGCAACAGGCCATACACACCTTAAAGCATTTCATCTAAACCATCAAAAACATAGGGGGCTCAACCAATACGATCAGGTCATTTTGAGAAATAAGGAAAAAAGGGTTTCCTCACCTTATATAAATTGATTAGCCTCACCATTAGATCAGGAGACTAATCAACTACTCTTGATCTAACAGTCTAGTGAAAAGTGAGGCTCTATCGATTGTTGCACTGACTGCTATGAAAAAATGCACTCAGTAAAAGCAAAAATGATAGCATGGATAGATGTGGACAAAATGAAAGGACAAGAGTCCAAATGACGGCATAATAAGATCGTAGTTGATAGCTTTTACTAAAGAACTACAACTTCCTGTCTGCAAATCGTATTGAGAGTTAGGGGCTAATGTTGTAGGTATTTTTGGAATCACATAAATGGGCTGATAAAAGTCTAGTAGATGAACTTAGCTAATAAGGGCCCAGCTCATTCAGGATTTAGGTCACTGGACCAAGGCATCAAGTCACAAAATATGAGCTAAAGTCACTGGTCAATACCAGTCAAAGCAACAATCTTAAGTCATTGGGGACAAGGCCTAACCCACAACTCGGAGCATACTTTCTCAATGATCAAACCAAGAAGTTCCCTTCAATTTCCTATTTTAATGGGCATCTATTATAGCTATCAGTCTTTATGTATTATGTAATCCTAATTAAGTCATGATACTTATCGGTATTTCATTTACATTCAAACTGTAACACCCTATCCACTATAAATAGGGGTTAAAATCATTGTAGAAGGGACATACAATACATACACAATTAACCATCAAATATAATACACTCAGCAAAGAGTAATAAAAGCCGTGGACGTCGGGGTCAAACTAATTTTAGCTAAACCACGTTAAAAGCTTCTGGTGTCTCCCTATTCTTCCTTTCTCTTTCTCTCTCTTTCTCTTTTTATGTCCAATCTGTAGTTTGGGGTCCTAAATTTGGGTTGACTAGGTTCAATCGTCAATAATTTCCATACCTAAAACAATTTAGGAGGCTCTTTCATTTGGGTTAGTGTTAGGCTATGAGTGATAAAATGATTGCTCAAGAATCCAATGTAACATGAGGCCTTGTTCCTTTATCTCCTAGCAAAATAATTATAGGATGTTGATGGGTTTACATAGTGAAAGTTGGCCTTAATGGCAAATTCGATTGATTGAAAGCTTATCTTAAAGCTAAAGACTATACCTAGATTTTTGGACTTAACTATACTAATACCTTATCTCTTGTGACTAAGATTGCCTCTATATGCCTATATATCTCTATGGTTATCATTTGCAGCTAGCCCCTTAATCAATTAGATATCAAGAATGCCATTCTTTAAGGTGATTTACAAGAAGAAATGTATACAGCGCAATCTCTTGGTTTTTTTGCTTAGGGGCAATCAAGACTAATTTGTCGCTTAAACAAGTCTTTATATGGAATGAAACAATCACCTCAGTTTTAGTTTAAAAATTTTAATCAAATCATTTAAGCATTTAGAATGATTTAAAGTAAAGTTGATTCCTTGATATTTTACCAACATTCTTTATCTAGTCTTTGCATATTTCTAGTGGTGTATATGAACAATATAATAACTAGAAATGATCATGTTGGCATTGATTAGTTGAAGTAGCATCTATTTCTATGTTTCTAGACAAAAGATTTGGGTAAGCTATGGTATGTTCTTAGGATTGCGACATCCCAATCAAAAGATGGAATCATTAGTTGTGAAAGAAAGTTTGCATTAGATAATTTACAAGCATGATAAATTGTAAACTTGTAGATTCTCTAATGCGAACTGTACTTATACCCAATAAGGTACTATAGACTCGTTGGAAAATTGGACTACCTTATAGTCACTAGACCTGATATTTTCTTTATAGTTAGTGTTATTAGTCAATTTTTAAGTTCTCTTTATGATTACTGCTAGGATGCAGTAATCCAAATAGTTAAATGCATCAAGAAGGCACCAGGGAAATGATGTATAAGAATAAAGAAAGCACTAATATGTTGGTTACATAGATTTTGATTAGGCAAGGTCACCGATTAATAGATGCTCCACCTTAGGATACTTTGTCCTTATTGGAGGAAATATGATCTTAGGGAAGATTAAAACCTAGCTATAATTATAAGGTTAAGTAAAGAGGTTGAGCATCATGCTATAGCTCTAACTACATCTGAACTAATATGACTAAAGCAACTAGTCCAAGAGCTACAATTTTGTGAGATAGGACCTATGAAACTCATGTGATAATTAAGCAACTTTGCATATCACATTTAGTCTATTTTTTCATAAGAACCATAAATATAAAGATTGATTGTCATTTTGTTTGAGAAAAGGTTCTATTAGGAGACACTGTGACTTCCTTCATCAATTCTAATGACCAACTAGCAAACATCTTTACTACATCCTTCCAAGGTCCGAGGGTTGACATATTTGTAACAAGTTTGGTGTATATGACATATATGTTCCAGCTTGAGGGGAAGTGTAGAATTATGTAAATAAAATAGGAGGTTATATATTTCATATAGGGAACTATTTAGTAATTATCTATTACTTATTAGACTAAGTGTCATGATCCGAAACCCTAGTCATGGCTAGCGTGAATATCAATTCTTTCATTGATAATCACTAGCCTATATCTCAACTATACCAATTCATTTTATTCATAATTTGCTAAATTTTGTTATCATTCCAATGTCTCAAATTGAATGAATAAGAAAGAGAAAAGAAGACATGTGATCACAAAATGCTAATATACATCTATATACACACATTAGAACCTACATAATGTACAGAGTCATTGCCCATTAGGCACGACTTATTGACAATGGAGTTTTTCTTTTACACAAACTTTTCAAAATACAACTATAGCTCCCAAGCTAGCTTTCCTAAATATTCTTCTACAACACCCTAGGTTTCCTTAGGGATGAAATAAAATTAAAGTTAGTTTAACCTATAACATACATGGATCAAATGTATAGGTTAAACTAACTCTATCCCTATGGTCTCGATAGCCATGCTATCTACATTTTCAAAAGACATTCAAAAAGAAAGTATATGGTAGATCTCCTAAGAATCAAACCAACCCATAGCCATTATTAAAAGTACATTAAAGGGTTGTAGAGGAACAATCTCAATTTCATGAAGTACTTCACAACTAGCCATATTCATAATTATTATGTAATAGATCTTGAACTTCATATGCGCCCATAGGACTATCTACTATGGTGGTAAAGGTATCAGCTATAATTTCCATTGGTTGGTTATCCATCTTACTTGTCCGTAGACGGATTAGCAACTAATTCCTGAGTATCTGAAAAATAATCTACAAAATAATGAGTTTGAGGCTCAGAAAGATAGATACGTACCAAACATATGAATTCATCACACAACAAGAGCCACACATTCATAAACATGTATACATATCATCAACAAATAGCTAGTGTTTATATCATTTCCATAAAGGATTAAAAGGCATTTAAAGACTTACCACTAATGTAATTTATATTATGCATTTCTCAGTACATTAGGCCACTCTAGGCCAATTCTAGCTCTCATAACCATAAGTCAACATTTCAAATTTATTATGTATATCAATTTCATGATATCACATTTCAACATTTCATGTAACAACAATATAAATCATGTATTGCATAGTCATAATTCAATTATAACCTTCATTGTTACTCTAATCCTGCCTTATCCCACACAAGCCCAGGCTTTTCCCTCGAACACGCATGTTATATCCCTTTACCATATTGGAACACACAGATCCAGGATCTGGTTCATAATTTCCCACCATAACCCATCATTCTCATATCAAGCCTCAAAGACTATCAAGTATTCAATCATTCTATTCTCATAATGAATATCTAATCACTTTCATATTAACATATTTCATCATCATTCATGATAGTGTGTATCATTTCATGTCTCTCATACATAATCAAGATTGGCATCATATAATCATTCATTGTAGAGATTATAGTTTCAATAATCATAACTACACAATATCACCTTTCCACAATCACAATCATTCATGACCATTGTAATGCTTGCTCAACTCATATTTGCATTCTCTTCTAAACTGTTTGTTTAGAAATTATTGTTTGCACTTCCATTATATTCATTAATGTTAGTTAATAAACCACTTCCTTAGGATATTACATTTTCCATTTATGTTTAATTAGACTTTCTATGGTTTTAAGTGAAAGATAGAGTATAGATTCAAGTAAGGAAAATGGGGCTAAACAAATTGAATTTTTGCTAAAAGTGCAATTAGAATCATGAGTAGAATTACCAAAGAAAAACAAGTATGATCATGATAAGAATCGGAAAACTTACTTGTAAAAAGCTTGATTTGACTCAAGAAAATGTAGTTTGCAATACTAATCTTCTCACCAAATTTTGAAAACTTTCTGGAGGTTTAATTTCAAATGCGGTCAAAATCAAAAAATAGAACAAGGAAGGTCGATTTGAATGGAGAAATTTTAGTAGAAAATTCAATTCTAATCAATTAAGAAAAACTACTAGATTTCTGCAAGTATGATCATAGGTTTAATTTAAAATGGTGCAATTTGACTCGCACAAGCAGATTTTGCATATTAATAGTCGAAAAATAAGGGAACCCATTTTCAACACAAAGACACACTATAAGATCATATTATCCCATGTTTTTGGAAGAATAATAAACAGAAACAATTATTTTGACATCATACTTATTAGCATCCCAATAATTGACTTCATCACCAAGCTTCATCATATCATTATAAAACCCATTTTTAGTAGCTTGCACCATAAATCAACAAACCTCAAGCAAGAATCATGTCATAATTCATAAGAATAGTAAGTATCACTCACCTCAATAGCTTGAATACAAGAAACTGTAATTATTTCACCAAAATCTTCTATGCTCTTCAAGATAAAAAATAAGAGCATATTAGCTTCTAATCCTTTTTCCATAGATTTCTATTATTAACTAATCGTATATGATTAAATTATGATTCCTATATCATGAATAAAGTTATATCTAACAAATTTAATCTCCAAAACATCAGAAAAATTGGATTAATTCATATGTTAAACAATATCATGAATAGTGATAGAAATTTTTAAAAATTGACAACTTGAGTTATACTCAGTGAATTTATATAATTTTGATGTCAAAATGAAGAGGAAGAAAAGAGGTTTCAGTGGTAAAAACTTGAGAAAATAGCAAGCAAGATTAGGAGATCACCTAAAGAGAGAGACAGTAAAGGTTTAGAGAGTAAAAAATGAAGACTTGCAAAGGAAGATGTAATGAATTTTGTATGACTTCCTTTGGGCCAAAGCCAAAGAAAAGTAGAAAGGAAGCTAGTTGAGGGAGATATTTTGGGGAAAATAAGTCAACTTCTCACTATTTATAAGTTGATCATTTCCCTTTTAAATAATTTCTCTTATTTCTTCTATTTTGAGCTTAAATTTAACATACTTATCAATTTTAAAAAATTACAAAAATTTATTACAAATTAGTTAAATTAATTTCCTACATAATGACTATGATTTTATGCTCATTCAATATTCATAACCCTTGTTTCAAATTTCCAAAGATTTCTAGAAATAGAAATTTCAAATTTTCAAATTTTGTTTCTTGAACATTCTTAACCAACTCTTCGATCTCCTAAGGATATCTAAAATTCATATTATCAATTTCTACTATTTTTAGTTTCCCATTACTTAAAATTTATAATTTTGAAGTTCCTAAAAAATTTTGAATTTCCCTTTTCAAATTTTCTAAGAAGCCATTTTATTGACCAAATAAGTTTCAAAATATTCGAGATGTTACACTAAGTATTAGAGCTTTTATTTGTTATAAATACATGGTTTTTTATTGCTATTTTCACTCAAGCCATTCATCAATTCAAGTGTTGGAATATTAGAGAAAAAAGTCATTGAAAAATTTTAACTAGCTAGTAACTTTAGCATACTTTTGCTTAAAAGAAAGTATTGTTAGAATCTCAATATTGATAAAAAGACCTATGGAATAGTAAGCAATTGATAACATTGGCACTCCAATTTCATGCTACAAAATTCATAGAAAATAGATGTTAGAGTTAAACCTTATAAAGCAAATAGTATTACATAGAGTTTGATTGAGGAACACACTAATTATTCAACATTTTCACTATGCAGTATTGGATGACAATAATGTTTGGGCCTTAAGTATTATTATCAATTAGATTAATTATCTCATTAGAATATCTACCCCACATGTAACATGTTCTTCTGATTCTATTTTAATGATAACAAACATATTTTGGTCTTGTTAATTTGTGATTTTGTTGCAAGCTGATGAATTGGTTAATTGAAAATTCCATGGCTTTCATTTGAAGATATTTTAAGATTGTCAATATAGGCCTAGGAATTATGTGAGAGTTCTTGAATTTTTCCTTAATTATGTCAAGCTCTTATTTTATTTAAACCATTGATTTTATTGGAGATTTTTCTTTGAATGTGATTGATTAGGAATTAAAATTGATTGGCTCTTTTTCAAGGATAAAAATATTTTTCCTAAAATATTCTTTTCAAATTATTTTCACAAACCTTGAAAATAAAGGCTAATTGATTACCTAATGAATTAGGTGAACTATCAGAAAGGTATTCACTTCAACCTAGTCAATTAGGCAATTAGCTAGAACAAACCAAAGCTGTCTTGTTTAGCCTAATAGATTAGGTGTGCCTAGGATTTGCTAATTGATTAGACAGCCATAATGGAAATTATGGCCAATTTTCAATCAATAATTTTTTTTTCTATTAAAGCTTGATTCATTACCTTTCTTTCCATGTAAAAACCTATTATAAATTGAACTAAACTCACCATTTCAAGTCATGAATTAAGAGGAAGCTTGAACATAGTTTTAAAGAAATTCTTGAGCTTATAATTATCATATTGTAACTCTTCAATTCATCTTTTTCTTGGGTGAGGTATCTCAAGAGAATTATTTGGGTGAGGTATCCCAAAAGAATTGCTTGGGTGAGGTATCCCAAAGATTTTACTAGAGTGAGGTATCCCTAAGGAGTGAATCTAGAGTGTGGAATCTCTAGGAATTGCTAGAGTGAGGTATCTCTAGGGAGTGTTCTTAAGTGAAGAATCTCAAAGGAGGATGTCATATCCCAAGCTTTGTAAATGTTTCACAAAGGCCTGTTGAATCTTGAGGGATTAGTGAATTGTGAATGTGTTGTTCATGAACAACATAGAGTAGATGTACTCCTTAAAGCAAATCTTCTTAGGGGAAACACTAGAAATACTCTGTTTGGACTCCGCTTCCCTATCTCTTCTATTTTCTATTATTTAATTTTTTTTTCATCAAGTTGTTCATCTTTACTTTTCAACACTTAAAATTATTTTTCTAAGAAAGTTTGGAAAAGTACTAAAATCCAATTCACCATCCTCTTGGATTGAATCCTAAAGCTACAATTGGCATCAAGGCTTCAGCTCTTGTGTTAGGATCTAACGATCTCAAGAGTGATCTAGGATGGATTCAAGTTTTAGTATTTTACCAGAATGTCCTCCTTTAAATAAAACTCTAGGTTTCAATGGACAACATTATACTTATTGGAATCAAAAGATGAATGACTTCCTTGATGCAACTAATATTGACATGTGGAACACAATGGAGCATGGATATAATCCTCCTACTAAAATCGAAAATAAACTGGAGATTTTAAAATCAATGAGTGAATGGAACGAAGATGAAAAGAAAAGGCATCTCCTTGCTTCAAAAGTAAAGTGGATTATATCCAATTCCCTATGGTCAAATGAATATGAAAGAGTATCAAATTGGAAAACTACTAAAGAAATTTGGGATACTTTTGAAGTTACATATTTTGGTACTACACAAGTCAAAGTTTCCAAAGTACACTCACTTGTTTATCGATATGCATTGTTTAAAATGGAAAAAGATGAATATGTCAAGTATATGAATCAATATTTTACATCTACTGTTAATCATCCTAACATCCTTGGCAAGACTTTTGATAATGCAAATTTGGTGCATAATATCCTTGGGTCAATGATGGCGGAATGGTAACACAAGATAACTAAAATTAAAGAATCAATGAAATTGGGTTTTAAAACTACAGAGTGAATGGAACAAAGATGAAAAGAAAAGGCATCTCATTGCTTCAAAAATAAAGTGGATTACATCCAATACCCTATGGCCAAATGAATATGAAAGAGTATCAAATTGTGAAACTACTAAAGAAATCTAGGATACTCTTGAAATTGCACATGTCAATATTACACAAGTCAAAGCATCCAAAGTACACTTATTTATTTATCGATATGAATTGTTTAAAATGGAAAAAGATTAATCTATCAAGGATTGGTATAACATTTTATATCTATTGTTAACCATTTTAACATCATTGGCAAGATTTTTGATCATGTAGATCTGGTGTATAAGATTCTCAGGTCAATTATGGTGGAATGGCAACCCAAGATAACTACAATTAAAGAATCAATGAAATGGGGTGTGCTAACTCTTCAAGAACTGTTTGGAAATATGGAAGAACATGAAATGGAGCTAAAAATGTTCACCAAGGCTAATGAAGAAAACATAAGGAAGAAGACCTTAGCTCTCAAAGCAGCATTTATCTTAGATGATGAAAGTGATATTGAGAGCATGGATGAAACTAGTGATACCTCAAACTTGACCTTATTACAAATATATATATATATATATATATATCAAAGATTGCAAAGGGCAAGTAAAACTAAAAGTAAAAAGAAATCTCAGTTCACCAAAAAGACTGTGACTTGAGAGGACGCCTCTAATTCAAACTCTCCCACATGCTATGAATGCAAGAAATTCGGTCACATTAAATTTGATTGTCCAACTTATCTAAAAAAAAAAACTTGAGCTGGAGAGGAAAAAGAATAAAAGGCAAACAAAGAGAGCTCATATGGCTACATAGGGAAATGAAGATATTAACTTCAACTATGAAGATGAAGATCAAGATAAGGAAGCTTTCTTGTATTTAATGGCCCTAGGCAATGATGATAAACTAAGTGAAAGAAACTCTGAAACTATAAATTTTGAAGAGACATTTGAAAAAATTTTGTGAAGAATTGATTATGATGAAAAAGAAAATTCTTCATTCAATGAAGATTATATCTTCTCTAAAAGGAGAAATTGAATCTCTTAAGCAAGAAAATAATGAATTATTAAGTGAAATTGAAAACCTAAAAAGTAATTCTTAAGGAAAAAAATAAATGATTAAAACAAAACCATTAAGAAAAGGAAAAGGGTTACTTGATGAGATCTTGTCTTTTTAAAAGGCTGTAACTAGCAAAAAAGGTCTAGGCTTTAATTCAAATGCAACATCTTCTCACACCAAAACCTTCTTTGTTAGAGAAAAAAAAAAGAAAGAAAAACAAAAAATAACTTATTTTTACTATAGGGAAATTGGGCATTCAAATTATTATTGTGCCCATAGAAGGAATTGTTATGTTGGAATTAAAAAGATTAAGATTCCTAAAAGAAAGTAGTTGATATTAATGTTCAAAGACCCAAAACCTAAAACTTAAGAATAAATTTTGTTTTGTAGGTGTGCATGATGTTATCCTTAGCCCCTACTTTTCTAAATTAAGCAAACTTGTATTTTAATAACAACAAGCAATTTTGGCTGAGCTGAATTATTTAATTTCAATTATTCATTTATGGATGGCCTTGCACTTCTAGTTGAAGATGTATATTAGGCATTGCTTAGTATATTTTGTAAAGGTTTAGACTTATTAGAATTAGCTAAAATTTGGAAGTTATTTTTGGAAGTTTTGCCTTTTGCTTTAGACAAAAACTTTTTGAAAAACTATACTAAAAACATTCCAATATCTTACTAAATAATTTACCATATTTATTCAGCTTGAAATTAAGGTTTCGAATTATTTTTAAAAGGTTCAAAATGGTTTGAAATGGTTTTGCAAAAGTTTAATTTATTCCCCTACCCTTGCAAGTTGACTTGACATTTTTTAGTTGTTTTCTTGATCATGCTTCTGAGAATAGGACAAGCATTCTTGCCCTGCAATTCGAATCAATATTTGAACTAATTTTGTGGTATTCAAATTAATATTTGAACTAATTTTGTCCAATTCAAATCAATCTTTAAAAACTCTATTTTTTTTATTCTAATCATAATTTTAATCGCATGTATTCTTAGGCTTATTGAAAGTTTGCAATTTAGGTGAGTAGAATCACATTTTGCCCTACATTTTAGCAATTCGAGTCGAAGCCTTCAAAATTGAATCTCATGATTTTAATCATGATTCTACTCAAAATTCAATTTTTGAATTTGCAATCATGATTGCACATTCAAATTTTAAAATAATTGCTAGTTTCTTGTTATGTGTTTTTATTTGCTATAAATACTCATTTCACACATTTTCTCAATGTGAAAACCTAACGCTTTAGAGGCAAATGCTTTCAAATACATCTATTCTTCAATCATTTACTATATCTCTTATATTTGGGCTAAATATGATTGAATTTAATCCTATTGAGCTTCATCTTTGTATCTTGAACTGTTAAGTTCTTACCAAATTTCTTTTGTAATCAAATTCAAACACTACTGGGTTTCATACTTACCTAAGGTAGAAGATTGGTTGAGCTCTTTCTTCCTATTCTTTGAGTGAAGATCTTAAAGAGGTTACAATTATGGTTGAGCAATTGTTATATTTGGCTTCTCCAAGTACCAGTCTAAACAATGAGGTTTTCACTATAGTGGAATCGTGCCTGACTGAAAGCTTAAAAGAGGATGTACACTATAGAATCAATTTTTTCAATGGGAAACAACTATAAATCAATGTTTGAATCCTTTTATCCTTACTTCTTTACTTTTTGCTTTATATTTTGTTTATATTCATTATTGTTTATAATCTTATTGGTTAATTGATATTGTGTTTGTTGGTATTTCTGATCTCTTTGTGACATTTCTTGTTTCCAAGTAAATTTGTTGTTTTTTCTAAAATTGAAAAGGGGTTTAAAGAATATTGTTTTAAAATTGTAAAATCCTAAAACTAATCCACTCCCTCTTTGTGGAATCCATTGTTATGATTAACATTAGAGCTTGGCTCTTGGTATTAGGTGTAACTACCTCAAAAGGATCCTATGAATTCTAATAGTTTCAGTATTCTATTAGAGTGTTCTCCATTAAACAAACCCCATGATTTCAATGGTCAACACTATACTTATTAGAAACAAAAAAAATGAGAGATTTTATTAAAGCTATTGATATAGACATGTGAAAAATAGTGGAAGATGGATACAATCTTCCGACCAAGATTGAAAATAATATAACCATTTTGAACCTAAGAAGTGAATGGAATTAAGATGAGAAAAAGAAACATCTTCTTGCTTCTAAGGTCAAATGAATTGTATCTAATTCCCTTTGTCCAAGTGAGTATGAGAGAGTATCAAACTATCCTATTGCTAAGGACATGTGAAATGTTCTCGAATGGCTCATGTTGGCACTACTCCTATGGAAGCTTCAAAGGTTTATACTCTGGTTTCATAATATAAACTATTTAAAGCGAATGATGGTGAATCTATAAAGGACATGGTTCAAAGATTCATTGCTATTTTTAACCACTTGTGTATTCTTGGTAGGAAATTTGAAAATGCTAACTTGGTGCACAAGTTCCTAAAGTCCCTAACCATTGAATGGTAGCCAAAAATTACTGCAATTAAGGAGTATATAAAGATAGGTATGCCATCTATTCAAGAACTGTTTAAGAACTTGGAGGAGCATGAAATGGAGCTAAAAGATACTCCAAAAATATGATGACAAAAGGAGAAAAAATCTAGCATAAAATTTACTACAATGCTAGAAGAAAAAGAGGATGATGTGGAGAGCTTGGTGGTTATTTCGGCTCTAACTTCACTGGAAATAGAATGGATCAGAAATGCACTAGTGGGACATCTTAATTTCTTGGCCACTCTCTAGTCTTATGGCATAGTAAGAGACAAACTAGTGTAGCTTTATCCACTACTGAAGTGGAATATATAGTCGCTGGTAGTTGTTGCACTCAAGTCCTTTGGATGAGACAATAATTATCAAACTATGATTTAAATTTTAAGAAAATTTTGATTAAGTGTGATAATAATAGTGCCATTAACCTCACCAAAAATCTTATTATGCACTCAATAACTAACATATTGAGATACGGCATCACTTCATTAGAAATCATGTTTGAAGGGTCATTGCCCTTGAATTTATAGAAACCAATTTTTAACTAGCTAACATTTTACAAAACCTCTTAAGAAAAAATGATTTGTATTCATTAGAATAGAATTGGGCTTGTTGAATCCTTTGGAAAATGAGCTTAACTGATTTGATTCTTTTCATTTGTTTTAGTTCCTAAGTAATTTTTATTGAATTTTCTATGTCGATTCAATTTTTTATTAATTATTTTAAATCAATACTAATTCAGGCATCGGAGAGTCCCCATAATCTTTTTCCTAGGTTCCTTGTTTTTCTTGTTGACTCTTTACATTGTTCAATCGACTATATGGTTAAAAAGATCTTTGTTCATGTTGTGTTTCTAGGGAAGTGCTAAAAATTTAGAGTTTTGGTGAGTTCTAGTGTATTTTGATTTGAATCGGGGTTTCCAATTCATTTTTCAAATCAAATCATCCAATTCTATATATGTTCAAGTTGATTAGCTGGCTTTGTAATTTGAATCATTTAGCCATCTCTAGTTTTACAATTTTGATTGCAAGTCAAATCAATGATGAACTTGTTCAGTCATGCTTTCATTATTACGCTCATGATTCTTATCGCTCGTAGATTTATGGGCTCATGATTTTGGTTGTGAGCAAAGTATATAAGGCCTACACATGTTTTTCATACCAATTTTCCATCTTCCTCTCAAACCCTAGCCACCTTCCCTCAAACCCTACCACCCTTTCTTTAAATTTTTAACAAATCTAACCATTAAAACTCAAATTTCTCTTCTCCAAAATAGTTTCCTACATGTTTCACTCAATTTTAAGTGATTAAAACCTTCAATTTCTCTAAAATCTAAAAAAACATCAAAATTTTCCAAATCACCTTTCTTTTTTTTAAATAAATCATCATGATTGACCATTTTACCATTAGTTTAAAGAAGAAAGAGAAGGTCATTGGTGATAAGAGGGCATATCGTATAGTCATTATTAAGGAGCAGAAATTCTTTCTCAATGTAAAGTCTTATGAAAGGTATGCTAAATACAAAGAAAGGGCTGTATCTCTAATTAAATACTGGGATAAAAGATTTCTTAAGGAGAGTCACCTATAATTACATGATTTGCTAGAGAAGTATAAACTACTCAAATTTTGTCTTTCATAGTGCCTTTTGTTACCTTAGGCTAGTTCAAATGTTTTATACTAACCTAGGTGTAGCAAATGAAAAACTATCTGCATCTGTGATAAGAAAGGCCATAAATTTGGATGTATAGACATTATGCAATTTGTTTAGAATGGAATAAGGGTCTAGTTTTATTACAAGAAAATATGTGAAAAAGTACTCAAAAGAAAAAGCTATCAAAATGCTCTTTCCCGACTCTGCTCAAATTGTCACCGTCGGTAAACTTATGATCACCAGATTGTTTGAAGAGGATTGTCTCCTTCACTACATAGTTGTGAAGACAATTCTAGCTTGCCACACTAACTCCATCAACATAGTTGAAGATGAAATCTTTCTGATGCCAGCAATGAAGAAAGGCTTGGAAATCTTACATGGGCACTTTCTTCACAAAACCAAATCAAAGTTTCTGACTCTTTGGAATAATATTAACTGAGTTTTTTACACACTTTGGTGTTCCTCTATCATTGGAAGGAGAGGTTGAAAATGTGGATAGCTCCACTTCAATGAATGAAAGACACTACATTAAATGCAACTCAGATTTATAAATGGAAGATAGGTAAAGCAAGATGGGTTAACATCCGAAAGATCTAGTAGTACTTCGAGATCTAGTTCTGGTGGTTCAGTAGATTTCTAAAATGAGACTTTAACTCTCCTAAGGCAACTCCAACTCCAACAAACATAATTTTTTGGGTTAATGGAATAGTCACACCAACAAATAAATGAAAAGCTAGACTCCATTGAAGTGAATATGAATGTAGAGATTAGAAACCCTAATAATCAATTGAACACCATGAAGTGACAACTCAATGAAATTCAAGATGCTGTTGCTTTGGACACTTCAAATTTTTAGCTAAGTTTCATTATAATCCGATTGTTTCCTTAGCCCTATTACTTGTTATTAATGTTTTTACCTACTATTGAATTATAACTCTATTGGATTTTTTTCTAAATTTTAATTTGATTTTGATCATTTTCTATGATATTTGTATTTCTAATTGTTGGATTTATATGTTGCTTTATACTTTTTTTGATATGCCAAAAGGGGGAGTATTATGTGTTTTTAGGGATTTGAGTGGGGCATGCTTATAAGTAGAGGTTGATATCTTGAAAGGGAGCCTTGATCTTTCTAGTTGAATTATGTTATAGGCTTTGAATGTTTGATTGATCCCTTGCTAACCACAAAATTATTTGTCATTATAAAAAAAGGGGAGATTGTTATCCTTAGCCTCTACTTTTCTAAATTGAGTAAACTTGTATTTTGATGACAACAAACAATTTTGGCTAAGCTAAATTGATTTAACTTCAGTGGTCTATTTATGGATGGCTTTAGACTTCTAGATGAAGATGTAAATAAGTCATTGCTAAGTATATTTAAAGATTTAGACTTATTAGAATTAGCTCAAATTAGGAAGTTGTTTGTGGGAGGTTTGCCTCTTACTTTGGTCAAAAACCTTTTTGAAAAATTATACTAAAAACATCCTAACATCTTACTAAATGATTTACCATATCTATTCTACTTGAAATTGAGGTTTTGGATTGTTTTTATAAAGTTCAAAATGGTTTGAAATGGTTTTACAAAAGTTTAGTTTTCATTCTCCAAGCCTTGTGACTTAACTTTTTTAATTGTTTTTGTAATCATCCTCATGAGAACAGGGCAAGCATTCCTGCCTTACGATTTGAATTAGTATTTGAACTAATTTTTTGCAATCCAAATCAATCTTTCAAAACTCTATTTTCGTGATTCTGATTGCATTTATTCCTGAACTTACCAAAGGTTTGCTACTTTAGACAAGTAAAATACATTTTGCGTGCCATTTTGGTGATTCAAATCGAAGCCTTTAAAATTAAATTTCATGATTCTACTCGAAATTCAATTTTTGAATTTACGATCATGATCGCATGTTCAAATTTTACACATAATGGCTAGTTTTTCACTCTATGTTTTCATTTGCTATAAATACTTATTTCACATATTTCTCAATGCAAAAACCCAACTCTTCAGAGGCACACACTTTCAAATACATTTATTCTTCAATTCTTTACTACATCTCTTATATTTGAAGTAAATAGGATTGAATCTAATCCTATTGAGCTTTATCTTTGTATCTTAAATTATTAAGTTCTTGTCAAATTTCTCTTGTAATCAAATTCAAACACTGTTAGGTTTTCTTGGGGTAGCCTTACCTAGAATAAAAGAGTAGTTAAGCCTTTTCTTTGTATTCTTTGAGTGAAGATTTCAAACAATTATGGTTACAGTTGCAATTAAGCAATTGTTGTATTCAGCTTCTCTAAGTGCCAGTCCAAACTTTGAGGTTTTCATTATAGTGGATTCTAGCTTGGTTGAGATCTTAGAAATGGATGTATACCTTGGAATCAATTTTTCAAAAGGGAATCATTATAAATCAGCGTTTGAATCTCCTTGTTCTTACTCCTTTACTTTCTACACTATATTTTATTTAGATTCATTATTGTTCATAATCTTGTTAGATAGTTGATATTGTGTTTACTAGTCTTTTCAATCTCTTGGTGACTGGACCTTTCTTGTTTCCAAGTCAATTTATTATTTTTACTAAAATTCAAAAAGGATTTGAAGAAAATTGTTTTTAAATTGAAAAATCCTAAAATTAATTCAGCCTACTCTTGGTGAAATCCATAGTTACACATGAGAGCCTAAAGCGAAATGTGGTATTTGGATAGTGTTGCTCAAATGATAGGGGATAGATCAAAATTCTCATCTTTAACCCAAAAGATGGATGGAATGTCACTTTTGGTGACAATGCAAAAGGAAAGCCTAATGTCAGTTATGATGAGGAGAGTAATTCTTATATGCCTGCTAATCAAAAGAAAGGAAAGAAAGAATATCAAAAAGAAGTTGCTGGAGATTATGACTTAATCACTTCTTATGAAGATGAGAAGGTCGGGCATTAAAGAAAGTGGAAAATCATGGACAACCATCCTATTAATCAAGTTATAGGTGAATATCTCAAAAGGTAACTCAAAATTCTCTTCGAAATATTTGTGGTCATCAAACCTTTCTTTCCCAATTTAAACCTAAAAACAAAAAAGAAATTATAATTTATGGACATTGGATTTTGGTCAAGCAAGAGGAATTAAATCAATTTGAAAGAAATAATGTTTAGGAATTCATGCCAAAACCTAATAATCATACAATTACTGGCACTAAATAGGTTTTTAGGAACAAATTGAATGAAAATGGCACTATGTTGAGAAATAAAACTAGATTGGTTGCAAAAGGTCACAACCAAGAGGAAGACATTAATTTTAATGAAACATTTGCACCAATTGCAAGATTGGGAGCCATTAGAATGCTTTTAGCATAGGCTTACATTAAAAATTTTGTGTTTTATCAAATGAATGTGAAATTTTCCTTTTTAAATGGATATATCATGGAAAAAATTTATGTCAATGAACCTCCAAGACTTGAAAGTCATCTCTTTCCAGATCATGTTTTCAAATTGAAAAAGGCTCTTTATGGCACATGAAAGATTGAATAAATTTCTTCTAAACAATAATTTTTAATAGGCAAGATTGATACCACATTTATAAAGCACAAAGAGAATGACATTCTACTTGTTCAAATTTATGTTGACGATATAATCTTTGGTGCTACTAATGTCTCCTTGTGCAAGAAATTTGAGAAAATGATGAAAGGTGAGTTTAAGATGTCCATGATGGGAGAACTTAATTTCTTTCTTGGATTGTAAATTAACCAATCAAAAGAAGACATCTTTATAAGTCAAATCAAGTGCACAAAAGAGTTTCTAAAGCAGTTTGACTTAGAAAGTGCCAAACCTCTACCTACTCCCATGAGTACAACAACCAAGTTGGATGCTGATAATAAAGGTAAAAGTGTTAATGTTACTTTGTATAGAGGCATGATAGGATATTTATTGTACTTAACTATTAACAAGCTAGATATGATGTTTAGTGTTAGTATGTGTATAAGATTTCAATCAAATCCTAAGGAATCTCATGTAATTGCAATAAAAAAGAATTTTAAGATATCTTTTTGGCACAACAAACATGGGACTATGATATCCTAGAGATAATCCTCATTATCTAATATTCTTTTTTGATGCTTTCTTTTTTAGAAGTCAAACTGATAGAAAAAATACTAGTGGGACTTGTCAACTATTAGAGTCTCATTAGTATCTTGGCATAGCAAGACAAAAAAATAGTGTTGCACTTTCTACAGCTAAGCAAAATACATTATAGTTAGTAATTGTTGTGCTCAACTTCTTTGGATAAAACAACAACCATCTAATTTTGGATTAAATTTTTATAAAATTCCACTTAGATGTGCGACACAAGTGCAATAAATCTAGCCAAAAATCTTATCATGCACTCTTAAACAAAGCATATAGAAATTAGACATCACTTTATTAGAGATCATGTTCAAATGGTGAAATTACACTTGAATTTATGCAAACCAATTTTCAGCTAGCTAATATTTTTACAAAACCCCTTAATGAAGATAGATTTTCATTCATAAAAAGGGAAATGGGAATGATGAATACACTTGAACACTAAATCTCTAAGAAAAGCAATGCTTTTTCTACTTCTCACATTTTAATTTCTAATTCTTGCATTTTAATTTCTATTTATTAAATTTAAATTTTTTCTCTTTAATTTGGAAAAATCTTTTTAAACAAAAAATTCTACCTAGCTAATTGATTAGGGTATTATAGAGTGCTTCACAAATAACTTAATCAATTAAGCAGATTTTTCATTAAACCTATTAATTGATTAGGCCTTGCAGTGGTTCACCAAAAGGCCTTAATTGATTAGGCAAATCTCAAATTAATTTCGTTAATTGATTAAGCATTTTTTTAAGTACCTAATCAATTAGGGCATTGGTTTAAAAGCACTTTCTACAGAACTCACCATTTTTCTAAAAAATTTCCCAAGAACCCTAATTTAGTTCTTATGGTCTCCTCTCTCTTTCTCTCTCCACCAAATTCTCTCATCTCCCTTGCCCTTTCATAAAATTCATTCATCATATTCACTCTTTCACTCAATCTCTCCAACTTCCATTGATTGATTTCTACATTTTTCCCCTAATTCCTCTCAACCCACCAAAATCCTAAAACCTTTAGAAACCTCAACCTTCTTTTCTTCTCAAATCACAAAAGTAACCACAGTGAAGGACAATTTTGCTAAGAAGAAGAGGAAAACAAATCCCGAAGGGTTAAGCGGATCTTTCTCAATGGTTGCTCTTCCTCTTCCACTAAGCACTTTCAAGATTAAGAAAATAGCTCCTTTAAAATGTATAGATGTTGAATTTTTTAATGCGTATAGATTAAAATTGCCAAAAACCCTACAAGAATTAGGATTGTTTAAGTTTACTACTTATTATACTCCCACATACCCCTAGCTTGTGAAGATGTTTTATACTACTTTAGGTTATAGTGATGGTAAAATAACCTGTAATATGAAAGGAAGAAGAATTAATATTGATGTGAAGAAGTTAGTTGAAATATTCAATATGAAAGCAAATGATGATGGCATCTGGGTGAATTCATCAAATTATAGGGTGTCTTTTCTAGACTACAATAAAGATGTTTCCTTGAAACTCCCTTTTCCCCCCAAGTTACACTTCATATCCTCAGGGCCTACTAATGGCAAGTAACTTAACAATTGAAAATGGTTGCTTCATTCTATGCCTGCCAAGGTGATCATCGCTAAAACTAATAACTTTGTTGATATACATAAAGATGAGCTTTTTTGGTTGTGGGCTATCAATACAAAGCAAAGGATCAATTTTCCTTTCTTCAACATCCATCACATGGTCAAGTTGAACACAAAGATTGACACTTACTTCCTCCCTGTGGTGTGATTCTCACCATAATTTTTCAACATTTTAATATTAAGTTAACTGATAAAGCTATTATTATATTGGTACATGTCTCCACTAAAATCAATAGTAAATGTTCAAAGATGGATTTTGAAATTGTGAATGGCCACTAGGTGAAGAAACAAATGGTTAGTGCTTCTTCCTCTTCTATTGGTTCAGGCTCATCGAATAGAATGATGGCCTTTCTCCAACAAATGAGCCTAAATCAAGGCAAACACTATAAAGAAATTATAAGGATTGATGGTGTTGAAGAAAGGCTTCAAAATCGCATAATTAGGATGGATAATAATATGACAATGTTTCAACAAGCCAACAATGCTTAATTTATTGCTATCTATGCTTATCTCAATACTTTTTCAACCCAATTTAATGAGATTGATGATCATGTCATCAAAGAGACTTAGTATATGATTGCTTCCCAAGTCCTTTATTCCTATAGTTTGTTATCTTTTCACTCATTTTGTTCTGTTACTTTTGCTACTTCTATTATAAACTCTTGTTTATGTTCAAATGCTTGCATGGTTAGCATATAAAATCTTTGATGATTTTTGTTGCATCTCTGCTAATTTCATTTGTTTTAAGTCTCTGCTAATTTCATTTGTTTTAAGTTTCGGATGTTGACAAAAAGAGAGAAGAACTTATTTTGGGATGGTTATAATATTGAGGGAGAGTTTGTGAATTTTTTGCTTGAGCAGCTTGTGTGATTGCTTGAAGGTTAATTGTGATATTGAGGTGAAGCTTATGTTAAGGAGGAGCTTACATTGAGGTGGAGTTTATGTTAAGGAGGAACTTGTATTGAGAAGGACCATATTTGTTATCTTATCTCATCAAAAAGGGGATATTATTGACCAAGTCCTTTCACTAAAATTGTTTTAAAAATTGGAAATATTTTGAGGATAACAAACATATTTTAGTTTTATAAATTTGTGATGTTGTTGCAAGTTGATGAATTGGTTAATTGAAGATTTCATGGCTTTCATTTGAAGATTTTTGAAGATTGCTAGTATAGACTTAAGAATTATGTGAGAGTTCTTAAATTCTTCTTTAATTATGTCAAGCTCTTATTTTGTTTGAATCATTGGTTTTATTAGAGATTTTCTTTAAAAGTAATTGAATAAGAAATAAAATTGATTAACTCTTTTTCAAGGTTAAAAATATTTTCTTAAAATTTTCTTTTCAAATTATTTTCACAAACTTGAAAACAAAAGCTAATTGATTACCTAATGGATAAGGCAAACTACCAAAAAGGTATTCACTTTAGCCTAATCAATTAGCTAATCCATTAGACAATTGGCTAAAACAAATCGAAGCTATTTGGTTCAGCCTAATCAATTGGGTTATGTCTAAGCTTCACTGATCAATTAGGTAGCCTAGAATGGAAATTATGACCAATTTTCAATTAAGAATTTTATTTCCTATTAAAGCTTGATTGATTACCTTTCTCTCTAAGTAAAAACCTATTATAAATTGAATAAAACTCATAGTTTCAAATCATGAATTGAGAGAAAGCTTGAACATAGTTTTGGTGAAATTCTTAAGTTCATGGTTTTCATATTGTAACTTTTTCAATTCATCTTCTTCTTAGGTGAGGTATCTCTAAAGGATTGATTGGTGATATATCCCAAAAAAATTGCTTAGGTGAGGTATCCCAAAGATTTTATTAGAGCAAGGTATCTCTAAGGAGTAAATCTAGAGTGTGGCATCACTAAAGACTCTTCTTGAGTGAGAAATCTCAAGGGAGGGTGTTGATTTCCAAGACTTTGTAAAAGCTTCTCAAGGGCCCTATTTAATCTTGAAAGACTAATGGATTGTGAATGCATTGTTCATGAGCAATGAAGAGTAGATGTACTCTTTGAAGTAAATCTTCTTGGGGAAATTACTATAAATATTATGTTTCCCCTTTTTTCCTTATCTTGTTTATTTTCTATTATTTAATTTTCTTTCACCAAGTTATTCATCTTTGCTTCTTAATAGTTAAATTATTTTTCTAAAAATATTTAAACAAGTACTAAAATCCAATTCACCCCCTCCTAAATTGAATCTTAAAGCTATAATACTTTTACATAAATAAAAATGAACTTAAAATAAAATAGTTAATATAAGAAGATAGCCAACAATGTAGAACCTTATCATCCATAAGAGCCATATGTAGAGACTTCATTTCTTGAGGCCTGTGGAACTATGAGATAGACCATATTTGAATAATCTGCACCCCAATTAAGCATAATATTTATAAAGCTTGATGTACCTATAACATTAGCAATAGAATATAAATTGCTTTGCTTCACCTAGATCAAATAAAAAAAAATTGTGAACAGACACCACATCGCTGTAAAGGTTCAAAATCAAATGGCAATATAAATAAAAAAAATATGCAAATAAATTACATAAAAAATGCATAAGAAAAATACCATCATGAAGGTTTTACAGTAGCAAATGAACATAATATAGAAACTCAAAAAAGGAAAAGAATATCAAAATCTAGGGAGTCTTATTTATAAGCACAATGGAGTGCCATCTTTGGAATGCATTGAAGCTTCTAATGGCATAAAAAGAAGCTAGTAGAAATTAAACCAAATAATGCCAGGCAATTATAATGGAAGCTTCTAATGGCATAAAATATTGGCCATATATTTTATCAAACTACATCTGTATGCATGCAACAATTAAACCAAATAATGCCAGGCAATTATAAAAGAAAATCATTCAATAGGAATAAGGAATCATAATTGGGCTATTCCCAATCTCAGTTAGGAATCTACTCAGACATAATGAAAACAAAGACTAAATTCATTAATGTAAAGGAAATCATAATGTTTAACAAACTGAAGAAAAGAAAAAGATTGAAAGCTATAAAATAGATGAAGAGAAACTAAAACTTGCAAGAAATTTAAAGAACAAAAGAAGAACAAGAAACTAAAATAAAGAATCCTAAAACTATCTAATGATCCTAAAACTATTTAATGATCCTCAGAAAGACTAGGGATGCCCTAGGATAGATAAGAATTGAGAGAACAGCTGAGGATGCCTTTGATCACGCTGAAATGCCCTATTTATAGCTTGTCAGAACACAGAACACGGCTATGTTCCAAGACACGACCAGGCCGTGTTTCGGGCTGTTTTGTCTTCTACAAGGCCGCAGGAATTGACTTGGAACATGGTCGTGTTTGGGGACACGGCCAAGCCGTGTTCCGTGCTGGAATTTTGATTCCTTTGCAATTTCTTTATTTTATTTTATTTTATTTTCTTTCTTCCATGCATTCTTCTTGTATCTTTTCCTTGATCCAAATGCATCTTCATTCTTCAAGTTTCC